>JARJDW010005194.1:0-11164 GCA_030264715.1 Adinopsis sp. GC000173
AAAATAATTAATTTACTTAATCATATTAATAAATCTTATTTTATTACCATCTTGCATTATCGATTTCTGTTGAAATCTAACTTATAGCTTATGGACCATTAATTCCATAGCAATTTTTAAAAATATTGTATATAGTATTTATTATCAATTATATTTCTTAAATGGTATGAATATTAGCTTATTGCACATTTATTTATTCGCGTAAATTTTGTTTTAATTATGTGGTTCCAAACATGACTATAACTATGACATTTACAACATGATGAATCAATTATATCTCATTTGCCAGTTGTATACATATTAGTTTCTTGTACAAACGGCCCGATTTTTTCGATAAACTGAATAACTGAATAAATATAGGGCCGGGCGGGCCGAGGCAAAGTCATATTTTTATAAAAACAAAATTAAGGTAATATGTTCAACTTAAATTATTTTTATAAACGGTATTTGGTCATAAATAAGCACAAAACATTAAAATAATATCATTTTGTCCTGTACGAACGCCCTGAACTCTTCGGAGTCGTGGGTCGGGCCAGACTTTTTACTATGAACCGAAACAATCTCGGACCAGGTCAAAGCCATATTTTTGTAAAAACAAAAAGTAAGTAATATGTTTAACTTAAATTGTTTTTATAAACGATGTTTGGTTATAAACAAAAAAATGTTTTTCGATGTAATTCTATCTCTGTCGATAGGAAGCATCATATTTAAGCAAGTAAAAGCTTTAATTTTTTTTTTATACGTGTTACATACGTAACTATTGTAACTTTAAAAAATCACGCTTTTAAATACAAGGCACCCCTAGAGGAAAGGGCTCGCTAATTTAATGCACCGAGGGTTATGTTTCGTTCCGGTTTTAATGTATTGGAATGTTAATTAATGGCTCCCCAATTACAAATTATTTGTAATGCTTTTTACATTTTATATTTAATGTTCAAACGTTCAAATTTTATGTTGCTTTTATTTATTAGGTATGCTTTTAATAACTAATTATTTATTTCGTAAAAAACATATGATTGCATAAATTTAAATGTTAATAGATGAGAACGATCAATTTTTGACTAAATCGTTTTCTTTTACAATTCAAATGCCTTAATGCCTGTTATGTAGTTATAATTACAATCAGTAGTTAATCTAACCTAAAAATATTATCAATAAATTCTTTATATTTTCCATATTATAATGTATTAATATTAAATTTACATACTATGTGCATTAATACAAACCTGTATGTACCACAAAGAAAAATTATGAAATATTTACTTACAAAAGTAGTTAATTGATAAAAAAATTAAAACTTTGAAAATACTAACCAACAGGTATTCGGTATTTGCAAGAAAAAAGAAATGTTATGTTAAAATGTACAGCCACTTAAGTTCTTTTGAGATTATGTTATCTTTTATAAATTATTAGATATCGGATGAGAATGTACAAAAATAATTTGCATGAATTGGAGGGATATTAATCAGACAGAAAGTAATTATAGTTGAAAAGAGTTTTGCTGTATACAAACTGCATCAGCATAAAGTCTAGACATTCACTTAATATTACATTCAAATGCTTTGCAATGTTAGTTTAGTTAATATGATTTAAATACAGAAACTGTCTTGCTATCAACAAAATACAGAAGGAGATGTATGTGTGTATATATCTGTTTACAAAACCCATCAACAATTCCATGTACTATTTTACATATACGGAGTTTCGACAAAGTTTAATAAACCTTATCATATATATCCATGTTTTTGTAAATAAATGGTAAACAACATGCAGAAAGTTAAAAGAGCGCACTTGTCTTTCCCAGCATGTACGTTTCTAACTTTTGAACACATCTGTCTGTTGTGCGGTAATCGATATTTAAACCGAATTAAAAAAATATATAGGTACCAAAAATAAAAACGCGAGAGAGGAAAGATATTCAAAACAGCAGCATTAATCTTGCATTTTTATGTGCACTCTCGTATAGGCGCACAGTCAAAATATGCGCGCATAACAAATATTTGCAAAAGCTGCCGTTGTATATATACACGCGGTTCCGAAAACACCAACAAAAAAAATACATTTTAATGCGTCTCGACGAAATACAAATATCAATAAAAACTGTATATAGGTATACGTATACGTACTATATATAGGATATATAGATATTAATT
This sequence comes from Adinopsis sp. GC000173, assembly GCA_030264715.1. Lineage (NCBI taxonomy): Eukaryota > Metazoa > Arthropoda > Insecta > Coleoptera > Staphylinidae > Adinopsis > Adinopsis sp. GC000173. The sequence continues at coordinate 2,154 of JARJDW010005194.1, forward strand.
TTAATTTTTGCAGCTAGTAAATATTCGGTTAGTTAGCGACCCAAAAAATATATACGATATATACCATATTAAAATCACTTCCCTGCATCTACTAAAAATGATATAAATCTGAAATGTTAATCTTTCTTGAAGCCACTGCGCTACACTCAATAAAGCTGACACTAAACCTATTTAACTGCAAGCAGCATCACGCTTTATTGAAGTACAAAAGCACAGATGAGAGAAGCTGAATATAGAAAAGATGAGTAAAAAATAATAAAGAAAAGATGAGGAATTTGAATGTGAATAGAATGATTGTGCAAGATTACTAGTCTAGACAATATGTTAATTTTTTTTATTTCGCTCTAAACAGGCTGCGCGAATAAATATCAATAAGTCCCTATTAGGATATCATCGCCATCGTAAAATATTTATATCGATATTTAATCATGATTAAACGGTAGATATGCCATCATGATGAAATCTTGAGTGTATGAAATTCTATGCGCTATGATATTAATATTGCTAATTTTCGGGGCGGTTTCAATGATAATCACCCAAGTGTTAAGTGATATAATTTGAGCTGAAATTTGTCGAGAATACGTGTGCTAATTAATTCTAATTGGTTTGTATTTTTCTTCCTAACATTCATTTCCACATTGTCGGAAATTAATTTAATTGAATTGTGTTTATACACATACACACACACACACACACACACACACACACACCGAAACACATACGCATACGTGCGCACATATTGTCACTAACACAAAAATGCCTGTTAATTAGTTTAGATATATTTATATGTAAAAACTATAATTGTTATCGACAATAGTTGAATTAAATCAATTGTTTTGTATGTTTAGAGTTATTAAATCTTTCTTAATTAATTCTTGCTTTACAAATTAAAGAATATTGAAGAATAATATTTGAAACATTCAAGTAAATATAAATTGATAAAAACTAATAGAATGAAATGCAACACTAAAAATTTAATTGCAATACACCTACACATACGCATACGTGCGCACATATATTTTTACCAACAAAAAAAATCCTGTTAACTAGTTTAGATATATTTATATGTAAAAACAATAATTGTTATCGATAATAGTTTAATTAAATCAATTGTATTGTATGTTTAGAGTTATTAAATGTTTCTTAATTAATTCTTGCTTTGTAAATTAAAGAATATTGAAGAATAATATTTGAAATATTCAAGTAAATATAAATTGTTGTTTTTATAAATTGATAAAAACTAATAGAATAAAATGTAACACTAAATATTTAATTGCAATACACTTACACATACGCATACGTGCGCACATATATTTTAACCAACATAAAAATTGTTGTTAATTAGTTTAGATATATTTATATGTAAAAACTACAATTGTTATCGATAATAGTTTAATTAAATAAATTGCTGTGTATGTTTAGAGTTATTAAATGTTTTTTTATTATATCTTGCCTTACAAATTAAGGATAATTGAAGTATGATATTGGAAATATTCAGGTAAATATAATTTGTTTATTTTTTCATGTAAATTAATAGAAAATAATAAAATAAAATGTAACGCTAAAAATTTAATTGTAAATAAATATTCTTCTTGAAATTAACATCAGACACAATTAAATTTTGTAATTTCCCAAGTAAAGGATCAAGAATGTCCAAGAGTAAATACATTCTTTACTTATCTTTAATCCTCTCTGATGTTACCTGAGGATATTGGTATTTTGCTAAATATAAGATGCGATATATTGAGTGTAATAACTATTTATAGCAGACCTTACTTCATATTACGGAAACAGTCAAAAATTTCAATTAGAGGTAGTCAACATTTTTCGTTACCTAGCGCTCACTTATGTATCTTTTGTAGTAATAATATTTACTTACCACCCAGCAATCCCAAAGTAAAATACACCTAATCGGCGATGTACACGGTGAATAAGTTACTGAAAAAGCCTGTAAATCAAAATAGGGTAATATTTATCTGAAAATGAAATAGCTAAATAGATCATTTTCCCTCCCTGTCCTTCTCCACAAAATATTAGCGTGCACTTAGGGTATTGAAACCAGATTTGCTATACCATTGATTTACACAAATGATGGAATAATTAAGATAAAAAATGTTTCATAAAAATAGTAAAAAATGCACATTTCTGACTTGCTGCAATACTCTTTTACCATGACTTAATTTAAAATGTTTAAGAGAGAAAAATAGAATAAAATTTTATAATATGTTTCTACAATATAATCATTTTTAATTACTTTAAATGTGTAAATTAACAAAATCAAACCTACTTTAAATGGAACGTTCATAAAACAAAATTGTATACATTTAAGTTGTTAATTGTCAGCCATAAGATTACATATTTTGCTATAAACTGGTAGAAATTTTATTAGCGAAATTATCAGATAAAACATGTAAAGTGGTAGAATGTGACAAACGTTACTCGAAGATAAATCGATTGTATCTGAAATATTCCAATAAAGGAAGGTGCTTGTCATTGCTAGACAAAAATTAATTGTAACATTCTGTGAAATGGGTTATGAATTCACTTTAGACTTCTACGAAGTTATTACGTGAAAGGACTTTGAAATTGCAATAAAATATACTTTAGCAGAAAATTGCAATTGCATGAAGAAAATATATATATTCAAATTCGTGGAAAAATAAGACGTTGCTGACAAGTAACCTTAATTAAATGAAGATTACTTTAAATTTGCGTCTGCATTTCATTTAACTAAAGATGTTATTGCTTTGTAGCCCGTAGTCTTAAGTGCATGTAATTGGGGTTGCAAAATGGCTGATATCAACATATTTCATATTTTCCAGCCACTTAAGAAATCCACGTCGGGGTTAATTTAATGCAAATTGTAAACTTAATATAACTGAGGACAGATTGCATTATAATATAAAAAGTATTGCATTATAAGTCTTGGAAAAAAATTCTTATCATTTAAAAATTGCATAAATATTTCATTTGTCGTATGAATCGCATAGAGATGGAGCATTGCTCAGAGACGTCACTTGTTCCTAATATTCAAATTTATATTTTCCCCTCTTGCAGTTTTCGTATCATTGTCACAGCTGTTTAAAATTCATTACTTTATGGTTTAAAAATGTTTTGAACCGCACTGACAAAATATTATAAATATTATATAATTCACTCTAAATAAATTCAACAAGTTTAGCTTACATATATTTAATGCCATCTACAAAACATATTGCTTAAAAATAAAGGTAGCATTAATCAAAGCATAAGCACTTTAACCGCATCTTATCATTAAATAAATGTACGTTTTATAACCATATGACGATTGGAAGATTACGTATTCAATCAAAACGTAGAAAATACATATTAAATTATGTAAGAAGATTTGAGTGGATTATAGCTTTATGATTATATTATATGGAATTGTAAATCCCTATATCGAAAAGAAGATATTTTATCGTGTGTAATATTTCTATATATCTGTGAAATTGCAATTTCCATTTGTTGGAAGATTTACATAGCTGCTATTCGATATTTTCTTTTATAAAAATGCATTTTTAAGATCAATAAATGTCCTATGATACTATAACTGAAATAATACTTTATTCATATTTAATACAATTTTGCGATTTACACTTTTATTTGGTTCGGTGTGTCAAATTATAAAACTGTGTGTACTGTGCTATCTATATTAACCAGTTCTAACGATGGCCCTATGTCGAGCTTGACCGTATCAGGATTCATTTAAAATGTGTAATAAAGATGATTTTATTGGAGGATTAATAAATATATCTATCATTTCAAATCATATCATAACTAATAGCTAAAACTCATTTATGTGAACAGATAGTTTAAAATAGACATATCGTATTTAAACAACTATGGGCCAGAAGTGGAACCAGGCAGACTTTATGCAATTTTTACGGTCTTGTCTACAATTTACTTCCATAGCAGGTATTATTTCAATAATTATTTCGTTCCAAAGCAATATAAGTGGTAGAGAATTATTGAAAATTATTGATGCATTTTTTAGAAGATAATTTAAAAGTACGAGTTATAAATCTGCATCCAATTTCAAACTATTTTCAAGAAATGAACAACCCCAGAGATCCCATAGAATTGTACACTCGATATGCAGGTAGATTACAGCGATGTTACATCCAAGTTGTATCATGTACTAAACATCAGTACATACATGTCAATAACATTTTTGTTGTATGTACTTTTATAAAGTTTTGTATGTTTCATTACCAGAAATTAGAGAAATTAGTAACGTTCCGACAAATTAAAAATCATTGATGCATTTTTTAGAAGATAATTTAAAAGTACGAGTTATAAATCTGTATCCAATTTCAAACTATTTTCAAGAAATGAACAAACTCAGAGATCGCATAGAATTGTATGTACACTCGATATGCAGGTAGATTACAGCGATGTTACATCCAAGTTGTATCATGTACTAGACACATAAGTACATACATATCTACAATATTTTTGATGTACTTACTTTTATAGAATTTTGTATGTTTTATTACGATAGTATTTTTTATACAGACTGGTGCTGTCTTTTTTCTGTTAACAAATTCAAATGAGGTCTTGCATAGTGAAAAGATTATTCACTGACTTTTAAAAGAGATAGTCCGAGCTACTACATGCGTTGTGCAAAGCAAGATATTGTCAATGTACTCAATACGCCCGTGACAGCTGTGATTGCGCACTGACTTTTAAAAAGGTTGGCTGGCGTTGGTATAGATAGGTAGTTCCAAAGTGATACTCATTTATTTCTTAAAATTTAATACGAATGATTGTAATATTATTGACTAACAATATTATTCAAATAAAATACTAAAATAAATCCCTAAATTATACTAAAGGCAATAAAATTTATGTAATCATTTATAATATCTACAATTTTATTAAATGCCTTTATAATAATAATATTTAATAATAATAAAATATATATAGTGAAAATAAAAACTTTAATATTGCTTCCAGAAGAGCATTAAAGAATAATAAATTGAAAACTAATTAAACTTGTACAATTATTCATATTTTTATATATATACCTACATAAAATTTCTTTTGAAACACACAATTTTTATAGATTATGCCATAAAATGCGTACATGTACAAAAATAAAATTCAAGAGTGAATGAATTTATGTTTAATTAAAAGTTTAAAAGCCATTTTCCAGCTAGATTTGCATTACTACCAAGCAATTATATATAAAAAAATGCAGAATGAAAGAACCGACGCGCAGAGTATAATAATAAAATTTCATATGGAATGTGAATGAATTATTATAACAATACGGAATCTGTGCATGGCGTGTTGTAAATTTCAATTCTTAATGAGAGCAATTAAAGCGCTTTTACGAAAAAAAGCAATAATTTTTATACTCTTTCTTTTTCTCTCACTTCTGCCTTCCTTTGCTATATTATTAATGTGTACATTTTCCAGCCAGTATTTTTTCATACTCTGTGTGTTATTGATTGCGGTAAATAGACTTTATGTAAATGAAAAGTAAACAAGCGTTTTGTAAACTTGTTGATGGATTGAATTGTGTTCAACAGTGGCGGCACTAAATTTTTCATTCTAGCACATTTGGATCAGATAAAAAAAAATTGTGTTTGTAAACACAAAAATTGATTTAATCCAACAACAAAACACACTTAATAAGTGTAATATAAAGCAAGCAAAATTTGTTTAAGTAAATAAAATGTATACTGATTTCATTAAAATTGCAACAAAACAATATATGTATATTTACATTAATTAAAACGCGCCTACTTATGAATGAAATATTATAGTATAATTTTCATAAAACGCAAAAATGTTATAAAACTTTCCTACATATAGTTGTAAAATTTAAAGCTTTTGTAGCGAGAAATTTAATATTTTAATAGTTATAATGTATTTTAGCACTCCGACGTACATTTTGTTGATTCATATTGTTTTAGTTTTTACAAAACATTTCCTAATTAAATAATAAAATGTATTAAGTAATTTTTTGTAAGATTAAATTGATAGATATATTCTATGCAATTTACAAATTAAAAATGATTTCCAAGTGAAATATAAAATCAAAAAACTAAAATCCATCGAAAAATATTAGAAAAACAGTGAAATTCAATAAAATTCATCAAAGAATGATGAAAAAACACTGAAATTCAGTGAATAAGCAGTAAAAACAGTAGAATTCAGTGAAATTCACTATAATTCATCAAAAAATGATAAAAAAGTGAAATTTACTGAAATTCATCAAACAATCATGAAAAAACAATGAAGGTCAGTGAATAATAAACAGTAAAAAACAATAAAATTCACTAAAATTCATCGAAAAATGATGGAAAAACAGTGAAATTAAAATTAATATAAATATAAAATAATAACAATTTAAATGTTAGGCTCGTAGTAAAATACTTTTTAAAATTTGTTAGATTAAATTAAAACATAGAAATTTGGTGCAACAATTATGTATATACCTATTAAATTTAGTTAGGTAATATATTTATAGTTATATTTATTATTTGAGTTAGCAATAATGAAATGTATATATTTAGTTTGTAATTTGAATTATTAATTAATTGTATAAAGTGGATGTTTTCGTAAATAAATAGAAAAAATATAAAATCTTTCATTTGTTGAGGTAAAGCACAGCGTTAGTGTTTGAAGGAATAACAAGACAAAAAGCGTATTTCGTGTAAGAGTGATGAAAACTGGCAACGTTCTAAAGAAAATAAAGCGCCGACCGAAAAAAATTGGAATCATAATTGATTTCTTTGCCGAGTTAATGCAGTTTTCTATTTTATTCATCTAAGCGTAAAAGAATAAAGACGCAGGAGAGCGCACAAAATTCATAAATACTAAATTCCAGGCAGGCCAAAACCGAATGATTTCACTTTGTCGTCTGCGAAAAGTTTTTGCATGAGAAAACCGACTACCGTTTTCTCTCCAGCCCTCTCTCTACGCTAAAATAAAGTTTTTATTTTAGTTTGGGAGAAGGATGGAAAGGAGGAAAAAAGGCAACAAGAAGGGAAAAGAATTGCATAAATTTGCTTGCAGCTATTGCGTTCTCATAAACATTGTTTTATATTCTGTCTTTGCTGGCTTAAAATAAAGAAATGCTGAATACTTTTTTTTGCTTACGCATCGTTTGTTATATTGCCGTTGCAATAAAATAATAACGTTCTTATCACCTCCTATTTTAAAATGATCAAGAAGTAAAACGAAATGCATGTGGGTATATTTTTATCTGCGCGTGTGTGTCTAAAACCCACACATAATGTACGATTTATCTTTAATAAAAATAACACAATCTCGTCTGAATACTATCTTGACGAGACCAAAAACTACTTTTCGTTTGGGACCAAACACGAGTTGATTTCTGTTTAGTCCTAAATATCAGGCCATGCATCTTTTCGACAAAAGCCTCTCTCGTGCTGATACGTATGCAAACGATACATATATATAATATAAAAAATGTCTTGTTATGTTCAGTCCTGTTCTGTTTTGTTACTCATGCTGGATGCTTTATTTTTATTTTATATAGAAAGATAAATGATGTTGCAAAATTCCATTTCGTGCGATATGATGATGCACATTAACAAAAACCATTCGCGCATATTATTTTTCTTTCGCTGGTTGCTTGTTTATTGCAAAGTGGAACGTGTTATGAATGCATGCGTGTGTCTAGACAGTCATTTGATGTGCTCGAACATGCAACAGAGCCAATTAATTGCAAAGAACTAGGGCTAATGCTCCACATATTTATATAATCAATATCGTATCATATTCCAGCGAATTGCTAATGTGGCAAAGTTACCATCTAACTCTGAATGCTTTGCCTAGTTTGGGTTATTTCAAAATATATATTTACATGTAAAATTTACACATCTCATTTGCATATACATACAATAGACACCTACTGCACATAAAATTAGAATTAAAAAACGTCCAATTCCGGTTGAATTCTCCTGAATGGTATTATTAGCAATAAAAGTATTAAATAGCTATTTATAATATTGGAAGTTACACATATTTATAAACTCAGAGATTTTTATGTAGGATGTTATCAAATGTGAGTAACAACATTGGAGTGGTCATAGTTGACAACCCTAAGATGAAAATTGTTATTAGAACACAAAGTTATATATAATTCACTTGGCGGTTAAAAATCAAAGAAATATGTAATAAAAATAAATTCAAATTTAATAAAAAGGGTCTAGCTGCTTATTGCAATTTGTTTTGTCCTAAATAAAATGCCTCTTTCCATATTTGTTGTTATTACGAATATAATCAATCGCGTTATATATTCGGCGAACAATTTAAATTAATTAATCCAAAAAAAGATTTTTACCTTTAATCATTTATGTATTTTCCAATCATTTGTAATGCTTTAAAAAATAAATACATAAATATCCGGTTACCTTCAGATACGAGTTTTATTCCTTCCATGAGCGGCATAGTAACTCAATCAACTCGTATATCAAACGAGAAAAATCATTTATTAATAATTGAACGATTTTATTGTTCGACGCGGAAACATCTCGAATTGCAGCTCGGTTCTGAAACAATATTAGTCCTAGTCGCAGCTCGAATCTCAAAAAGCTCGTATATTAAACCGCTCGTATTATGAGGATCTACTGTATATTGACAATTTAACATATAATTTATTTTTTATTCATACCTTTACGATTTTCGGTCACTAAGCGCAACTTATGATCATATTCTATAGTATGATAATTTTGCATCTTAATCATGTCTACTATTGCCACTTCTAAATTATTGGTAGAATGTTGAAACAACTACATTAGATAGACTTCTCCTTTTATACATGCCTATAAAGAACAATTACAAACTAAATATAACGCTGCTTATGATATTTATAGAATAAATTTCATAAGATAAGAATTAATTAATATATTTATAAAGGAATTTTATTAACATTATGTTTTATACAAATTATTCTGTGTTATTTGCAGAGATTTTATTGATCCGTTTACGATATATGTGGTTGTCTAGTAATC
>JARJDW010005201.1:0-11762 GCA_030264715.1 Adinopsis sp. GC000173
TTCATTTTTAAAACTACAAAATAAGAAACCAGTAGTTTCTTCTGCTAAATAAATAGCTTACAAAATTTGTTTAAAACTTTTTCTATTTGCTTGCATGTTTCGATTGAATATATAAATTTTTCGTGATGTAAAATATTCTTATGTAGAAAGGACTGCGAAGAAAATGTAATTTTTCTTGCAGTAAAAATCGCACTGATTGAGTGGGATATTCTCTTAGCTGTAAATTCAAAACTGCAGCCAGCTTTTCGACCTATGTTTTAAGTAAAAACATAACTAATATAACCAGATTTATTTTTATTCTATATAAAAAATAATGCTTGAATTGTGGCGGCAATTTATTTTTAAAACCACAAAATAAGAAACTATTTTTTTTGTAATAAATAGCTTACAAAATCGGTTTAAAAGTTTTTCTATTTACTTGCACGTTTCAATTGAATATATAAATTCGTTTTGATGAAAAATATGCAGAAAGGATAGCGAAGAAAACGTCAATCTTTCTTGTAGTGAATCACGCAGATTTTGGGATTTTCTTAGCTATAAATCCAAAACCTTTTGAACTGTTTTCAGTTTTTTCAGTAAAACACGTTTTATTATAAAAACATGCATATATATTTTTGGTGCTTATAAAGATTTTTTATTATAAAAATCGTACTGATAAATTAAGCCAATCGAGGCGTTTTGATAATCGTAAATTTGACTTAATTTGACGTTTGACATAATAATCAATTTTTTGGGTTAAATCTATATATATTTATATATGTTTTTCTTTAATAGGTTTTTGAGAAATCTGGAACGTTTAAATTTCAATTTGGTGTTGCCGGCAAAGATGAAGGCCAATTGTGGTATCCTCGCAAAGTTGCGGTGATGCGAACAAGTGGAAAGTACGTTGTTTGTGATCGAGGAAACGAACGTTCGCGGATGCAAATTTTCACCAAGAACGGACATTTCCTCAAGAAGATTTCGATTCGTTACATTGATATAGTTGCTGGTCTTGTTGTTACTGCTTCTGGGGAGATTGTTGCTGTTGATAGTGTTAGCCCTACAGTATTCATTATATCGGAGAATGGGGATTTGATTAGATGGTTTGATTGCAGCGATTTCATGAGAGAGCCATCAGACATTGCCATACACGGTAAAACATTGATTTTAAATAATCAAACTAATTAATAATTATCGGATATTATTATAGGAAAGGAATTCTATGTGTGCGACTTTAAGGGCCACAACGTCGTTGTTTTTAACGATGATGGCAATTATGTACGTCGCATCGGTTGGGAAAATGTTACGAACTATCCCAATGGCATTGACATATCTGATGCTGGGGATGTTCTGATAGGCGATTCTCATGGAAATCGGTTCCATGTTGCAGTGTTTGATCGCGAAGGAGAATTGGTTTCTGAATTTGAATGTCCGTATGTTAAGGTAATAATAATTAGCACATATATTTAATGACATGTATTTACAACTATGCCATTTTATTTTGTTTAGGTTTCACGTTGCTGTGGTTTGAAAATAACATCAGAAGGGTATGTCGTAACATTAGCAAAGAATAATCATCACGTGCTGGTGCTCAACACCCTGTATATTCTCTAGAGCCTCCTTGCAAGTAGTATGATCTCTTATTTTTTATTATTTTTCAGAACTGATTTTATTTTAGTAGTATTTTATTTTACAAAACTCATTCGTCTTTAAGAATATTAAGCATTTAGGTTTAGAAAAAAAAAGAATCCAAAGTTTATTTATACGTATGCATCGTACACAAATTTTTGTTTTATTATATATGTTGTGTTTTTGATTGTTTTTTATATTTTATATTGTTTTTAATTTTACTCTAAATTTAAGTTACTTTAGCAGCAGGCATAATATGGTTCCTACATATTTTTCACATTTAATTTAATTCATGAGTGTCAATTAGTATTTAACAAACAAAAAAAAACAAATTGTGAATGAATGTTTGTCTGTGCCAACTTTTACTTATTTCATCTTTTAGTATGCACAACAATCATTTATTGCTTTATATTAACAAGAAAGTCAGAATTACATTGGTATGAATGTGTTGAAATCATTTTTACATATTTCTCAGGTTGGTTAGCGTTTCCTTGTGGCGGTAACGAAAAATAATTTGTGCCATCTCTAGTTATTAGGACCTAAAGTTGTAGCCTAAAGCAGGTTCGGCTTGTGATTTTATTTTTAATTGTTTCAACAAAAACAAAAAATGGGAAAAAAAACTATACGGTTGCCGCTAAATTTATTCCATATATAGAATTGTTCATGCATAAATGAGAAGTTTTTGAATGCGTTTTTATGTTTGAGTGAAGTTCTTCTGAAATCTCTGTGGTCTGGATAAAAAAAATAGTTGGGAGTAAAGAGAGTAATGTGTGATTAATTTTTTAATTTTTCAATTGGTACAAAAGTGCTCTGGGCCACAGCGAACCGTGCCTGTGATAATAGTATCTTCAGGATAAGTTGTGACCTTAGTCTGTCGTTGTTATTTTGTATACGGTGTGTTTCAGTCTAATCACTTTTGTGATTGACTTGTTAAACTCCGTATGCAAGAGTTTTTAAAAATTATATGTATATATACATAATAAATATATTATATATATCAAATACAAATATTTAAAAGAAAAAAAAATGGAAGAAAAAATATTAAGAAAACCTCGAATTGTTTGTGTATAAAATAAAATTAATCGTATCTTATACACTTTTAACGTTCTTGAAGGATTGTTCTTCGATATTATATGTGATGTCAATATTCTCACAAATCTAACAAAAAAAATATATTGACGTAGATTTTTAGATTTTAGTTCATATTTATTTACACAGATATTTTATATATCACTAAACAAAAAGTATGTGTGCAATTACAAAACATACCTCTCGGCACTTGACAACTGGAGTAAATGTTTACGAAAAATACTACATATAACATACATATTTTTTAAATGCTTATTATACATATTAGCATGTTAACTATAAGGAATAATCAATTATGTTCTAAGAACACGTAGATTATAGGAATATAAAAATCATAGTAAATATTTCTTAGTTGCCACGTGCGTTCAATATGGACTTTTGTAATTGCATCAAAATATTACAATATTATAGTATGCTATCGTACTTCATATACATATAGCATTTGCTCACGTCATTTATATAAATTTTTATATTTTTAAATTTTTACAAGTCGCTTTTATGTCTTGAAAGTGACTGCATAGTTCTAACAAATTTGTTTTCTAAAATTTAATATCTTAATGTGATAGATTTTTGATGATTTTACAATCACAGTTTTAGTGTATTTACAAAATACATCGTTTTTAGAATATACTCGTATACCCGATATACTTTTCGCCATAACAATACATGACTAAATTCATCGTTTCTAATTCAAATCTTTCATTGATTATTCACCTAGCAATAAGAGTATTTTCAGTCAGTATTGGAGTGAGGAGGAGAGTTCGTTCTTATCATTCCATTAATTATTATATTATATTTAAGTGTTAGCAGCGCGAAATTGGCTACACTCTAGTTAAAATGCAACTATTTACTACTATCGTAATAATTTTTCGTTTTATTTTATTGTTTGTTTTTATTAATTTTTTTGTATAGTAATTTTTTGTTTTCGTTTTTAATTTGTTTTATGTTTAGACTTTAGCGTATAGGTTGCGTTACAAATTTTGACTAGGTTAGATGATGATGAAAAGAAGCGTTAGTGTGGAGAGAATGCGAGAGAAGAGCAATTTTATGTGATTTCACTTTTTTTAATATTAATTTATATATATATATAAATATCGTATAAACAACAAACAAAACAAAACACATTAATCACATAAAATTTTTCTATATTTACAATAATAAATTTGGTCTGTTACTTAATAAACAATATCTCTACTAAATATGTGTGTATGATAGAATGTTAGGTTGGTGAGGGGGTGAGCTCGAAACAATCATATTTTTGACCATTTATATTTAGATATAATGTGGTTGTGAATTTGTTTTCAATTCAACGTCTTTAGTTTTTGACGAGTTTTTAGTGCAATAACAACCCCCGTGTTGATTGCATTCCAAGCCTTCACTTGCTACTCGATAAATATTATGGGTAGTCTTGTTGTACACACCTTACATATTGTGTAAATATAATATTATATATGACTTTGTTAGTCAGTTAAAGTACAAATCTTAGTGTGAGTGGGTCGACATATCATTTAACCCCATCCCAGTGTTCGTGTATGTTTTTTGATGCAGGGACTTGTGAGTTTCACTTGACACCAAAATTATTTTTGTGTCGAATATTATAATAAAATAATAACACTCATTATTTATTATATATATTTGAAGAAATATTAACAAAATGATAAAAAAAACGAATAAATCACTGTGTCTTAGTCCTGTCATATTATAAACGAATTAAAAAAAAAATAAAAAAATGTATACATTTTTGAAGTAATTATTATAATTGTTAACTCTTTCCAAAGAATTTTTTTAGTATGTTAAGGTAATGTTGCTGAAAGCTCTTTTAAAATCTGCTATAGGCTCGTAGTTCCAAAAAAAAAAGTAATAATAAAAACAAAAAAGTATGTACCGCTATTGTTTAGGTGCGGGTGGAAAACGTGTTTCATTGCATGTTTAAAAATTGCTTAAAAATAAAACTAACCCAAACGTTCTTTATATTTATAGATAAACCTTCTTTTTCTTGCTGTATTTTGTCTCTTGTTATTTACATAATACGGCAAGAGTAATGTGTTACCCGCCTCGAGAGAGCAGTTGAGCTGTGGCATTTAAGATGTTTTTTATAAAAATATTTCTTATGTAAAAAGGATCTCTGTTAACTCATCTTTAAACAAATTATTTTTATTGTAATAATAACTATTATATATATACTAATAAGGAAAAAAAACACAATGATCGTTCTGTCAACTTTTGCACAACTTTACTTATAAAAGCACGTACACAACGCCTCACGGTTTTCTCGGATAATTGTTGCGAAATATACATTTATAAATATTGTATAATATTTATTATTTTATATATTAATATATTGACAGAACTGAATAATAATGTTGTTAATGGATGGTCAGCAGAGATTTTTTTATAAAACAATCAATTTATAAAATATTAACAATATCGGACTTTATCTCCGACTATATGTATATTTATCTTGTATTTTATAGCACTCTTGTTTCTCTGCTTAACCCTAAATTTACAGAATTTTGTTCTTTCTTTATAATTTTTCTATGTTTATAATACATTATCCTTAAGAGTACTTTCTCTTATCATCTTTCCCAGTTCTATCCTTAAATTTAAATCAATCTATTTATTATACATTTATCAAAACAAACAAAAATATATGTATTGTATTTTACAATTTTGCCAATTTAACACTTCATTTCTTTTTAATGTTTCCAATTTAGGAATATCTAATTGTTGAGATAAAAACTAACAAAGCAAAAAGGAAATTTAAAATGCATTACATATTTACGATAATGTGAATTCAAATTTTTTCAATATATATATATATGCCTTCTGTTCTATATACAGTGGTTATTCAGGGTTTCAGGAGCAATTTAAGCTTCATATTTTTGGAAACTTTAATTTATTTAAAATGTATGAGGTTGTTAATTTGTAAGTTTTGGTTTTTTGAATAAATATTTATAAACATACAATATTCTTAATAGCGTTCCAACCATTCAACGCATAAAAAATTACATCAATAATTTTAATTCGACTAATAGGTTAACCAGTAGTCATCTGTATGGGAATTGTGAAAAAACGCTTTTTCTTTATTTTTCTGCAGCAATCTTGGAGAAAAAGCGTTTTTCCGCTGTTCCCATATTTATAACTATTATAATGTTGTTGATTATTTTAGGATGATTGTTCTTGCAACCGGTAAGTTTTCTTTGCTAATGGTGACGATTGGGAATGTTGACATATTTACTTGGTTTGAGTTACTGATTAATAAACAAGACAGTTTTTACAAGAACAAATCTACTGAAACTATAGTGAGGTGCACGATGATGTATTAAAAAGAACTCTTTGCCAGAATGACAATGCAGCATACTTAAGACATTCTTCAGAAATGAATTTAAAAGACAAAGTGAAGTTTATTTTTTTGAATCGTTCATTACAATTTTTCCCACTTTTGTAAATACATTTTAGTTGTTCCTAATGAATAAATGTCATTCAATGTTTTTTTCGCAGTTTCCATACTAATAACTTGTTTAATATTGATTATTTTAGAATAATTTCTCTTTTAATTAGCAAGCTTTTCTGTACTGATGCTGAAGAATGGAAATATTTACATTTTCTTGGTTTTAGTCACTCGTATAAAGTAACACAATTTCTACAAGAATATGCTTATTGAGATGCAAGATGCATTGTTAATAAGAACTTTTTACCAAAATGAAAATGCAGAATATTTTTTCATAACTTAAGTGCATTTTCTTTTTTTTGATCATTCATTGCAAAATATCCCACTCTGATAAATACATTTCAGTTGTTCTTGATGAATAAATGTCTTAAGTAAGTTTTTGCAATTTCCATATTACTGATAACTAGTTTTAGGGCAATTGTTTTTGTAATTGGTAAGTTTTTTCTTTGCTATTTACTTTTGCTTGGTTTGAATTAATGCTACATAAAAATAAAGGCAGTTTTTACAAGAATATACCTGAAACTATTGTGAGGTGTGTGATGTATTAATAAGAACTCTGCCAAAATTAAAATGCAGGACATTTTTTCACAAATGAATTTAAAAGACTATTTTAAATCTTACTTAGAAACACATTTTAGTTGTCGCTAATGAATAAATGTCTTTCAATAAAAGCGTTGTGTCGCTATTCCTATACTATTGATAAGTTTAATGTTCTTGATTATTTTAGGGTAACTGTTCTTGTAACTATGCTGATGTTGAGAAGAAATGTGCACTTTCGCTTGGTTTGTGTTACTGTTACAAAAAAGGGCAGTGTTGACAAGAATATACCAGAAACTCAGTGCGCTACAAGATACGTTAAAAACTATTTGTCGCAATGAAAATGTAGGAAGGATATACATACAACCAAACAAAAATCACAAATAGCAGTTCGTTTAATAAGGGAATTGATGATTGATTTTATAGGCTTTTTGCGTATCTAAAATTTAACAAATTGACTAATGAACGCAAGACAATTATGTTAAAGCCTTACTTCAACAAAAGAAGTGAAGTTTAATACAATTTTTCAACAGTTCAATCGATTGGTTTTATATTTAATAAACAGATGTTCAATATTCCAAATTGAGAAGTTAGTAACGTAACACCGCGGGATATAAATGGCCATTACACCATTCATATTTACAGAACTCGTTAAATACAATATTAGATTTGGGAAAATTATATTTTTGTTGCTTAATATTTGCTCTTGAATGTGTTTTTCAATAAGTCACAGGCTTGTTACTTTTTTGGTTAAATCATTACATTCACAAATTGTGTTGTGATTAATTAATCTTTTATTGGTGTGATCCAAAATGCACAATTAAGTAGGTAGTACAAAGTATGTTAAGAAGATGAAAACAATAATAAAGTAATGAAAGCAGTTTTGTTTAATTAATATAAATTAATATCCATGTGGGTTATCATTCTGCGATCGCACATCATCGATCTTCAATATCATTTTCACCATCTGCGTAGCCAAAATAAATTGCTGACGTTTGGACCTTAGAGATTCGATAACGTGCTGTTCTCTCATGTTCATATTGCCAGTTTGCATGCAGTCAATGCCCAAAGCTGGATCGTTGTTCACTCCTTGTTTTGCCTGTAATCAAAACACATATTTTATCGTTAATTTTTGTATGACAATTTATGTACTACAGTCTGGGCAAATAAAAAGATTTGGCAGATTGTTGCTTTTTTATGTTATTCTTATTGCAAATCTGCTTTTAAATAGATTTGTTTATCATTTAAAACTTCGTGATGGCATGGATACTTTCCTTTGGCTCATGAAAGTTTGAAATTATGAATACAAAAACATTCCCTGGGACAGTCAGATTAGGAGAAAGATTGACGAAAGTCATTCAAGGCAAAGGTTTGGATAAAAAAAAATGATTTAAAAAATTTACTTTCGTTAGTCTTACTCAAAATTCTATCAGAACTGATAGTTAATATTTATCAAAAATTCCAACATAAACATTGTCCCCTAATGTTAAAAAGAAATTTATAAAGTATTTAAAAATAAATAAGTTTTTTAAATAGTAATCTAAATTCATATATTTATACTTTACCTTGACTTCTGCGAGGGCGTGAACAGCCATCAAACCGCTGTTTTCAGCTAGAGCTAATGGAATACATTCCAATGCTTCAGCGAAACTTCTAAATGCATACTGCTCCAATGAAGCGTATTGATCGGCTTGTGATGCAACATGAAGACTGCAAGCGATTTCAGCGGCGCCGCCTCCATAAACAACTCGTGGTTCCTATAATAAAATTTTATTTTTATATATTTTTTAATTGCATTAATTAGTTTATTCACGTACCTTGACTAAACTTCTCACAACGCACAAAGCATCATGTAAACTTCGTTTTGCTTCGGAGATCAGCATAGCGTTGCCTCCTCGAACTAATATCGTCACGGCTCTTGAATTTGAACAATCTTCAATGACCAACATCTTGTCTTTAGTTGTTCCGAATGACAACTCTCTCACCAAGCCGGCCGATCCCAATTTACTTGGCGATAATTCTTCGAAACGAGGCACAATTCTGCCACCAGTAGCGATGGCAATCAATTCGATTTCGGGTCCACCCACCCAACGAATGGCTGGTAGATTCTGTTGCAACAGTAAATGATTAGCTTCATCATCGAAGCCCCATTGACAGATGGCCAATGTAGCACCGGCATCTTTTACGTATTTCACCATTTCGGTGAATTTTTCTTGTTCATATTTCCTCAATTCCTTGTAATCTTCAGTGGACTTAACATCCAACTTATGCTTGGTCTTTGGCTTTGGTGGTTCGAATGGGCATGTAAGCACCGCCAATTTAACATCCTTTAATTCTTTAGGCATTTGCGGATGGGACATTGTTTTATCAATGACAACACCTTTAACTAATACTGTATCCTCTAAGCGGCCGCCGACTTTACCTTCCACTTTAATCAATTCGAAATTAACATCTTTCGTCTCTAAATCAGCTACAGCAAGCACAGCTTGCACAGCGATTTCAGCCATCTGCCTATGGCATTTGTTTATGATCTTCGAACCTAACGTGGTCATTGCCACTTTAATCAACGGCTCTAAATTGTCTCCTGAAACAGGGAACATTTCGGCGATCTTATCCAGGTATTCTACAGCTCTTTGGCATGCCAATTCAAATCCGTCTGCAATTCTAATCGGATGAATGCCACGATCTAAAAGTCCACCGGCTTGTTCCAGCAATGCCCCAGCTAAGACGACAACGCCTGTTGTACCATCACCAATTTCATCATCCTGCGACTGAGAGAGTTGAACTAACAACTTGCCAATTTCGTGTTCAACATCCATCATTTGTAGAATCGTAGCGCCATCATTCGTTACGGTAACTTCTCCTACAGAATTAATTATGGTAAAATTGTGTACTAAATAAGCATTAATTGTTCGCAACATACCATCAGGTGACACCATCATCTTATCCAAACCCTTGGGGCCTAGTGATGTTTTCACAGTTGATGCGATTTGTTGAGCAGCCATAATATGTGACTATAAAAACATTAAAGTTAAATACTTGTTATAGTATAGACATATGATGTCTAAGTAAGGTATTTTCATTGAAAATTGCGAAATTTGTAACATTTGTTGCACTTTGACAACACCCACTACTTAAGTATAAAAGAATCATATAGTAATTCTAATGTTTTATAAGTGAAAATATTAGAGTGTATTATCGTTATTTGGCAATTCAGTGGACTGTTATGTTATAAATTTGAACATTTCCTTTGTGCAAATAATTTCCTAACCTTCAAAGCATCCAACCCTGTCAGGCGGTTTTGTTTATCTTGATCGCGAAGAATGATGAAAGGTCGCCCATATTCATCGAACGTAATCGTTCCCGGTAAGGCCGTCATGTTTGGTTTTGAAGATTAAATTAAATAAACCAGGATGATTAAGGATTAATTTCTGTGCGAAATCTTGTGATAACCGGAACAACAACCTCACTACGCCTGCGTTAGACGTCAAGTGAAGTTTGCTGAATATAAGTCATATCTATCCTAAGCATTTTAGTGTTACGTATGTCCTAGTACAAAAATAAAATCATCAGAAAATGCAGTATATTTTTCTTAATTTAAAGGCAGTGTTATAAGAATGCTTGTCGTGAAAACCATTCAAGTGTAAAATAGCGTTTTGAATTTATTTATTTCTTAATTAGAAGTGAAATATATTTTTATTATGTTATGACATTAAGTGCTCAGCAACTTCGTGCTAATATTTAAATCGACATGAAAAATTGAGGTTATAACTTTCCGATTTTCGAATATTATCGAAATAATATCAGTATGAATCAAGCTGATGTATCAAAGTTAGTGTCCCAACTAAGGTGTAAGGTTAATCCTCGCCTGAGAAAACTTAGAAACCCAGATGGACCTGAAGGAAGATTAGACAAATTAAGGAAGACAGTGACTGCTTTATTTAAGCATGAAAGGATTGAATTAAA
Organism: Adinopsis sp. GC000173; assembly: GCA_030264715.1. Lineage (NCBI taxonomy): Eukaryota > Metazoa > Arthropoda > Insecta > Coleoptera > Staphylinidae > Adinopsis > Adinopsis sp. GC000173. The sequence goes on from JARJDW010005201.1 coordinate 10,652, forward strand.
CTATCCTAGAGCTGAAGAGGCTCGAATGTATGCTGAAAGAGTAATGATTTTAAGTTTGCCTCATATTTTAGTACTAATTATAATTTTGTAGTTAATATCGGAAGCGATTCGATATGGAGATTGTCATAAAGCTACGATGGATATGGCTGATTATTGGCTAGTTGAGAAGCAATTAGTTCACAAATTATTTAAAGTACTCGCTCCACGTTACCAAAACTACACAGTATCTTTTACAAGGATGTATAAAGCACCAAGACCGTACCCTTGCGAGCCGAATTTGAAAGCAGTTTTAGAATTAAGAGGTAACAAATATTATATATATTTTGAATTAATTCTATAATTAATTATATTATACATTTTAGGAAATCCTTATCCATCATTGTTACCAGACTTTACATCAAATCGCAGTTTGATACATAATGTTTTATTAGATGAAGCTAAGAAAGCATACCGAACTAAAAAATACGAAGAAATCGCTGCGAAAATCGAGAAAGCTGCAGTCAATGTTAATAATAACAAATCTGAACTAAAAACAGAGACGGTCAATGAAAGTATGAAAGCCGCAGAAAATGTGAATGTTAACAATAACAAATCTGACCCAACAACAGAGGTAGTTAATGAGAGTAAGAAAGAGCTGGAAAATGAGCAGGTTGATAAACCAAAATCGTAGGTTTGTATTTAGACATGTAGTTTATAAATAAAATATGATTAATAATTAAACAATTTGTAATAAATCCAAAAATCAAAAACTTGGGTACATTCTATTGTTGAAACGATTCATAGGTTTTTATAAAGTATTTTAGTAAGCCTATCAATCTCCTATTTTCATCTGTTAAGAGCGACACAATCATAGTGGCATCATTTTTATGTTGCGTTGTTCCTTATTATATATTTCAGTTCAGTTAAACATATTCATAAATATCTACCTACATGCCTTCGCGATTATTCGACAACGTGTAAGAAGCGTATTGTATGGAATTTACTTTATAAAGCAATATCAGTTCAAATAGTTATCAAAATTAATTATTTGACATAAATCTGTTTTACTCATGTTTTGCAATATCAATTTAAAAGGATACGGAATAAATTTAATATGTATACTGATTTACAG
>JARJDW010005211.1:0-20505 GCA_030264715.1 Adinopsis sp. GC000173
TATATTTAAACGCTTAATCCTTAATTTGTTACTTTAATAAACTGCAAAACAAAATATTAAAAAATGTAATAAACACTTAAGACATCGTTTCAATAATTCAGTAAGCAAAGTAAGATTAATTTTTTAATATCAAAAAAATAGAAAAATTTTAAATTATTTGAAAAACAAAACTTATTTTTCATGTAATTATTACCAAACTGTGGTTAAAAAATTTAAACACGTTCAACTATAAATCAATAAAAATATTTTAACAAAAACTTCAAGCATACAACATTGTACAATTTCTCTAGAAACAATATCTTTGACATGGTCATAAAAAGGCACTTCGTCAGTTCTGTCTAACTCATCAAAAATGTTGTGAATACATCAACCGTTTAAATATTATTGTAGAAATAAATATTCAAAAGAGTATTGCTCATGGCATTGTCATAAATCTGGAATATATAGTTAAAGTATCTAATTGTAATATTAAATAATAATCAAATGTATACATATAATGATATGTTAATATTTATTTGTGATGTGATTAAAACTTCCTTTGATAAGTGTAGAAAAATAATTCAGTGTTACACCAGTACTCAGTGCGCAAAGTGTACAAAAAGTAAGTTACTTATTATTTATGATATTACTTGTTAAGTAACCTTTTTTAATATATTTAGATGTTTCGTTTAAAAGAAAGTATGATCATTTTATTTCTTTTAACTACTGTGAAATCTAATGAAAATCCAAGTTGCCAAGTAGATCATCAAAATGTCTGTTATTTTGCAAATCTAAACTATCCGCCATCTTTACTAATCGATTTAAGTGAAGAATATGATGAATATTCTTATTATGAAAATGGAATAAGTATACGTAAAATAAATTTGGTTATAGAAAATAGTCACATTAAAGCATTTAAAATGGATATGATTACTATGACAGAAACTTCTGCAGATATTATTTTTACACTGCAAGCTACAAATTGTGAAATGGAAACATTAAAATTAGATAATTCTAAAGTAGGATACAATTTTGAAGAATTAAATTTTCAATATAACAATATAAGTTATTTAGATTTCGGGACATTCGATTTTTATCATTATACGAAAAATATTACATTATCCAACAATAATATTAGTGCATTAGATAGGCACATGTTTGCATTGAACAATGCAATAGAAAGATTAGATGTCGGTTTTAATAAAATTATTTATTTAAATGAAACATTTTTCGAAAATCTTCAAAAAATGTTGTACTTTGACGCTCAAAGCAATTTAATAGACAATCTAACTCAAGGTATTTTTACGTCTGCAGTCAATTTGGAGATTTTAAATTTAAGTAATAATAAAGTAAAGATAATTCCAAATGGATTATTTGGATCTCTAACTAAATTGAAGACACTGAATATATCAAGCAATTTATTACAAGACGTCTGTTGGGAAACATTTATAGGACTTCACTCATTAGAAGAATTGGATTTAAGCAATAACATGTTATTACATTTACAAAACAGCGCATTTTCCAACATACCGAGTTTAAAAAAACTATACTTAGCAAAGAATTCATTCACTGATTTAAATGTATTGTCAATTAACGCAGATCGACTACAAGAACTTGATATAAATGAAAATAGCATTTCATGTAGCAGAATATTCCAAATTAGAAGCGAGCTCAGAATACGAAATGTAAACTTAAGGAGCGGAAATGAAAAGGAAAATTTAAGTGTATATGGTATTCGATGTAATAATACAGAATATAATAACGCAAATCAAAACGAAAGTTACATATTAGACACTTTGGGTCAAAACTTGATAATCAAATTATCAGAAGCTTTAAATCAATCAAAATTTGAAGACAATTTCAAAGCAACTGTGAAAGAATTTATGGAAGAATTATTTGTGAACGTATCAAGGAAGACATTAAATCCACTCAAAACCTACTTCAACGAAGATTTCAAGCAAACAAAGTTTTACAATTTCTTTAATAACAAAACTCGCACGGAGCGTCTGTTAGTGGAATTTCAGGACTCCCTATCCAAATTACAAGAAAGAAGAAATGAGAATCCTTTGAATGATTACCTCAACAACGAATTTCGACAGTCGAAATTTTATAAATTCTTCAGTGATTACTATAAATTAGACAATAATGTGCGTGTTGCTTCAAATAATGAAAATAACATTTATGGCAACGTAGTCCTAACAATAGTATGTCTACTATATTTTATTCAAGTTATATTTCTTGCAATTAATTTTGTTAGACCTCCTCCTTCAAAACAATCTCTTGCTCTTCACAAATCGGCACGAGATCTTGAATTATGTGAAACTTAGATACATTACGATTATATAACTTATAAAAATATTGATTAGTTTTCTAATTATTTCCATACACATCATGAGCAACATTGAACTATAGGCAACTTACTTTAATCAAGACTTCAAGAATACTATTTTTATAATATCTTTAACTACAAAACAAATATAGACCGCGTATTTTTGATATAATATGTATGACGAGTCAATGTATTATATTTCGACTGCTAAGTCATCATCAGTTCTGTCTAACTCATCAAAAATTTTGTCATAACATCAATTGTTCTAATATTATCATAGAAATAAACACTATTTAAAACAGAATTGCTCATAGTGTTTTTTAATCTTAGTTTTTTGCTCAGTTTCTGTTTAACAAATATGGAATATAATTAAATGTATGATATTTATTTGTGATTAGATTAAAACTTCTTTTGATAAGTGTAGAAAAATAAGTCAGTGTTACATCAGTATTCAGTGCGCAAAGTGTATAAAAAGTAAGTTACTTTTTATTTAATCAATATTAAATGTTATTTAACCATTTTTAATAAATTGTAGATGCTTCGTTTAAAAGAAGGTGTAATCATTTTATTTCTTTTCACTACAGCGAAATGTGATGAAAATCCAAGTTGCCAAGTAGATGGACAAAATGCTTGTTATTTTGCAAATCTATATAATCCATCATCTTTAAAAATTGTTTTAAAACAAAAGCATTCCTATCAACATGAATATTATGTTGAAAATGACATATCTAAAGTAGATCTAGTCATAAAAAATAGTCACATTAAAGTATTTAAAATTGGCATGATTACTACGACACTAACTGATGCAGAAATTACTTTTACGTTACAAGCTACAAATTGTCAAATTGAAATACTAAAATTACATAATTCTCACGTAGGATTCCGTTTTGAAGTATTCAATTTTCAATATAACAATATAAGTTATTTAGACCCCAATACATTCGCTTATTTTCCACGTTTGAGAAATATTATATTATCCAACAATAACTTTAGTACATTAAATAGTAACATGTTTGCAAACACTAATGGAATAGAAAGATTAGATGTCGGTTTTAATAAAATTGTTTATTTAAATGAAACCTTTTTCCAAATGCTTCCAAATATTTTGTACTTTGACGCTCAAAGCAATTTTATACACAATCTAACTAAAGGTATTTTTACGTCTGCAGTCAATTTGGAGATTTTAAATTTAAGTAATAATAAAATAAAGATAATTCCAAATGGATTATTTGGATCTCTAACTAAATTGAAGACACTGAATATATCAAGCAATTTATTACAAGACGTCTGTTTGGAAACATTTATAGGGCTTCACTCATTAGAAGAATTGGATTTAAGTAATAATAAGTTAAAAAATTTGCAAAGTAGCACATTTTATAACTCACCAAACATTAAAAAACTATATTTGGCTAATAATTCATTAACTGATTTAAATTTATTGCCAAGTATCGATTCAAATTTGGAAGAACTTGATATAACTCAAAATCAAATATCGTGTGAGAAAATATTTCAAATTAAAAGCAAGCAAAGAAAATCTACACACTTTTCGTTTACAAGAGGTAGTGAAACTGAAAAGTTAAGTGTACATGGCATTGCATGTAATAACACTAAAAATTACATCACGAACAAGAACGAAACTTACATATCAGACGACTTGGAACAAAATCTATTAAGAAAACTATCAGATGTAATAAATTTTCCAAAATTTGATGAGGATTTTAAGACAACTGTGAGGGAATTTATCGAAGAATTATTTGTAAATGTTTCACAGAAAACACTAAATCCGCTTGAAATTTATTTTGATCAAGAATTTAAGCACACGGCATTTTACGATTTTTTTAACAACGAAAGCAACATTGAACGTTTATTCGTGAAGCTTCAAGACGCGCTAACACAGCAACAAGAAGGAAGAAATGATAAACTGTTGAAGGACTACTTGGATAACGAATTTCAGCAGCAGTCAAGACTTGATAAATTCTTTAGTGATCATTATAAACTCGACAATAATGTACGAAATGTTACTTACATACATAACGAAAGTAGCACGTATATTAATGTAGTGCTAACGATAATATGTATTTGTTGTATTCTCATATTTATACTTATCATATTGGCAATGAATTATATTATTGTAGCATCGAAAAGCTCATCTCGTTTTTGTAAGCCAATAATGGATATTGAAATGAATTAATTATTGATATTTTTTATATTTGTTCTTATTCGTATTCACGTTGTTACTGTATATATAAAAATAATATATAATATACCATGAGTTTTTATAATTATTTTTTTTTATCATAACAAAAAATGATAGTGACACCTACTGCAATTTGCGTACTTTCAATGACTTATAATACAATATGATACATTCAGTCAAGGCATCGACATCCCCATCGAAATGTCAGCATCTAATTAATGATTAAGCAAAGTTTTCGACTTAAATAATACGAACGCAGACGACGCGGTCGATAATTATGCAATTTTCTATACATTGCATCTGGTAGTTAGCATTTGAAAAAAAATATGGTAAATTTAGGTCAGTACAAATATCGGCGGGTGTTTTATTCTCTTCTAGCGAGACTCGGTTCGTATATTTTATATAATAATAGACAACAGCGCGCGCTCGCATTGTCTATTATTATTAGGTAAGATATTGAAAAATAAGTGAAACAAAACTTGTAGTAGTAGAATATTTTTCATCTTTCTTTCGTTACAATTTGAGTATTATGAGTACGATCTGGAAATGATTATTAAATGAAACACCTACACCTATAAATTAAAATCGTAACTAATCAATTGTGACGAAATTATTAATTATTATATGGCGTCAATATTAAAACAAGGTTGTTTATTACAAAATATAGCATGAGTGATTACATTGCTCGTTGTAGTCGAGATATTATAAAATCACATACTGAAAAATTGCGTACCATAAATCAGATATTCGATAATTAGGTTAGCTCCACCATTGATTGGATGACAAATCGCGAAATGAAATGATTAGTTCTACAATAAATATAATTGAGATGATCAAACGCGACGTCAAAACGTTCAATTTTCGTTTTCGATTATTGAGATTGACAAAGCGTGATTTTTCGAAAATTATATTTTGTACTGCGTATTACATAATTTATTAAAAATATAATTTATAACATTTAAGCTAAGGCAGCTTTCTATCACTTTTAATAAGTATGAAATAATGAAATGCGTAATTTGCGATCGTCGCTTCTACAAAATCAAGCGCTTTAATTAATTAATCAATTAATCTATATGTGCATGCACAACGAGTCTAAATCAACATTCACCTGTGCGTTTTTTTCTTGCTTTTCTCATTCTGTGCTATAATTTATATTATCTGTATAGTAGTACAAAATTACAAATCATTAACATTTCTCTAGCAGAATATACATTTATGGTTTAGTTAGAATTTATAGGCGAAATGAGTATGTAATTAAATCAGTTAATAAATTTTCTTATATAATATGAACATTTTGCCGATATAAATACATCTTCATTTCCATTTCGCTTAATGCTAATAATACCTAATACAATTTACTTCAATTATGTAATAAAAACGAATTAAGTATAATTAAATATTATCTCAAATAATTTATTAGGTACATAATTAGTAAATTGATTTAGATTGCAAATACCAGTGATGTTTTACAAGAATCTTATCAATTTTGTTCAGTTAGTTAAAAATGCTTGATTACTATAATTATTTCAATATATTTGTTTAAAAGTATGCGTAATCAAAACATTTTAAGCTTAAAAAATTCAAATAAAAATATTTGAAAACTAAGATTCGGTCATTTTTTATATTAGCAATGTGAGGAATCAGAAGAAAACCTAGTTTATGTTCGCTGAATTATCATTTTTAAACATAAATATTCTTGAATTCGATTCCAATCAGTAGTTAATTCAATTTACACGTAAATAGTTTAAAAATTGTTAGATTTTTACTGTAAATGCAAACATACACGTTCATATTTTAGATATTTAACAAATTACTTTAGCTTGATTATTATATTTTTGTAAAATTTATTTTAAAATATGAATTAATTTAAAAAGCAACTTAAACTTGTGCCTTTTGGCAATGTAATTTGTTAATAATTCTTACATCTTATTATAAATAATTTCTTCTTAGAATCAAAAATTTGACAATTGTACATCTGCCAATACTGTTTGCTAATCAGCGTAAACAAGCAGAAAGTATTTAGTCGAATTAAACGAAATTTTCAAACTTTTTCTAATTTTTCTTACAATTAAACAATAATCATGACAAAATTTGAAGTCTTAAAGTACAATAGAACTAAAGATCATTTAATACCGAATGAATTAAAATGTTAAATGTGTTACAAGTATTGACAACACCTTGCACACACATTATATATTCAAATTTGCATTATACAATCATCCATTATTATTATTATAAGATTAAAAAAAAGACTAATGTATTATAAAAAGTAATTTAACAATATTATTGACTAATATCAGATACATTTATATTCGATAATACGAAATTAATAACGATCAATTTATATTTGTTGCTCAAAAAGTTTATATTTTTAATAATATATATATATCTCTCTATACAGGTTGTTTTGGTATCACACTGCGAACGAAATAATTAAATATCCACGAATTAGTGCATATGTCACGGCTAATTTATATTACATTGTAAAAAGGTCATTCCAACATTTTATTGGCAATTTAGAAAATGATAAATTGTTTGTAAATTGCTATGTCAAAACTTATTAATGCTGATATATACTATATAGAAAAAATATTGTGTGTGTGTATATATTTTTAGCGGTTTCGTTATATGATGTAGTGCACGAATTGTGTCGATAATGAATTAATTTCTTATGTAACAAAATACAGTAACACCTGGAAGAAAGTTTTACTCCCTCAATCAGCAAACGCGCGCGCGAGCGCTTAGATTTATTTCTATATAGAAAAAAAGCCGTTCTACATTTATCAAATTCGAACAGCAGCAAGCAGCAGCGGCAACGGCAGCAGCAAAAAAAACTTGTAGTGCAAGGTTGAATGGCGAGGGCGTTCGATTATCATTACTATTTTTTTACTAATCACATCCTTAATAATATCCCAAAAAAAACCGCGCCTTGGCGCCGCAGGCTCGCTAACAGCACGTCCTTTCTCACATACCAGAAAAATCTAACCTCATTTCAATTCATTGGTAACAGGTACATATTATTACAATGATTGGAATTTAATTACATTGTAGGCGATACGTATTTAATAATCTTATGGTTTTTTTTTTATTTTGTTGATGTGAGTTATACTACTATACACTACTACAACTACTGCTTTTGTTATTTTCGCTATTCTATTATGTATATAGGAATTAATGTGCACTTTGAATAAAACGAAGGCTGTAAAGTTTAAAGTTTAAAAGCTATAATTAAAAGTAAAAGTTGGTTTAATTTTATTGCCATTTGTTACCTAAATGAGTTATCTATGATGAGAAACATATTACGTCTACTATACCTAATATATTTTAAATGATTATTTTTATAATTAACCAATAAAAGTAAAATATGGCTGAATGATTAATCGCTCTGCCATTAAAATTGTTACCTAATTTTTACAAGATGTAATATTAATAAAAAAAATGTTTATTAGTTTAAATTGTTGCAAATAATCTCATTATTATTACGCATCATTCGTAGAAAGTCTTTATTATGTTTAAATTTTTCGCAAAAAAATGTGAATTTTTGGATTTTTGTTCGTTCCACGTCTTTACAAAATGAAATAATTAGTTTAAATTGTCTTTTGATCCACTTGCTTAAAAATTTTTTTTGCATTAGATTTTAATCAAACAATTTTAGATTTTTGTTCGTTTCACGTCTTAACAAAACATATAAAATATTAATAGATATAAATTATTATTTTGTTGCACTTGTTTAAACTTTTTTTTTTTAATTGCAACAACTTTTTAATAAATCACATTCGCATTCGATTTTATTCAAACAATATTTGTTCCACGCCTTTTTTAATTAAGTTTTTCTCCATTTCTTTGAAAACTGCAAGTCGACGCATTTGACACTGCACGATAAAAATCCTTGATATGGGGTGGCATTTAATAAATTAATTAAGTTGTTGCCGCGCGCGCGCTGCAGCAGCAAATCATATCGTATTGCATTTGAAATTTACATGACTTTCCACACAATCATTTATATTATCGTAGGTATGTATATGAAAATAGGTGCACATTTACATATTTAATATCCTATACTATACTGCATTTATTAATCGGATATATTTTTAGTTCTTCACAGCAGCGTAATAATAACCTTGATTAGCGCTTTATTATTAATGAATCTAGTCGTTTCGAACATTTTTTTATTCGAATTCGAAAATGTAACAGGAGTGTCATTACTATTATTATTATTTTCTATATCGGAATTTCATTTCGTATTTTACATATGAAAGACGTTTTTTTATATGCTTTTAATGCCAAATTACATGTAATTTTATTTGAACACGCGCTCAATTTGCATAAAAATTCTTTATATATTGTTGTAAAATGTTTCCTTATGTAAAAACACTACTAAAACTATGTTTATACAAATTTCCTCAAGCTCAGATTCACCTAAAATGTCCTTTTGAATTAAAAACGCAAGTTTAATGACAAACGAGGTTTACGTTAACTATTGCCATTTTTTTAGATACAATTAACATTTAACCTTTTGCTTCATTTGTCATTTTCGTCATTGGATAGTTGAGATAACAATAAGGTTCCGGCCTTCTAAAAATTTTATTGCTATTCTTGCAAAATAGTTTATCAAAAAAAACATATAGATATATAAAATATAAATCTTGAGTTTCGACATAACAAAGTTTTACACTATTGTTATTATTTTAATGAATAATAAAAGTCTACCTTTTTTTAGTGGAGCCCCAAATTATGTTATAGCATCACCACGTCCCACTTAAACCGAAAATTTTTGAGTGCAAATTTCTGCGATTTTTCTTTGATCTTTGTCATTTTCCATCATCAAATCTTTTAACGACTTTCATCAAACTTGATGGATCGAAGTTTTTCTCTATTTTGTACTCATTTAATGAAAATCTTTAAGAAAGTCGCAAAAATGTTAAAAAATAATTTGCAGCTGCACTAAAAAATGTTTTTCAATAAATTTTAAAGTTAACATAGTAAATTGCCTAAAATAGTACCCATCAATGTTTTGAAAACGCCTGAATTTGACTTCCCATGCAAAACAAATATGCTCGAGATAAACATTTGCGTATTTGTAAGTTAGTTTTGCGGCTCCCAGCTCACCCACCCTCGCACACGCTTAAAGTGTTTGTGTACGTTTTATAAGAGTGATTGAGCGCGTCGCGTGCGTGCGAGATAAATTCGTGCGCGTGTTGTAAACAATAAGACAATATGGCACCCCCATAATGCGTACATTATCCTATTTCATTTCGTTTTCGAATCTGGTTCCGGCCGGAGATGAAATAATGTGCATGCGTTCGATGTTTTTGACAAGGTGGATGATGATGGCGATGAGATGCGGAGGGTGCTCTGGCCAGCCAGGATCCACTTACATACAACACATTCACATTCACATTCACCCGTGGGAATATTGCCAGTTCGCACTTGCTGCAGTTGTGTGTTGTTGCAGCGATTATTAGCCGCTCGCACGCATGCTCAATTAGAATTATTTATTAATGCGAATGTGCTTGCTAATTTTTCGATTAACATTGCCGCGACGACGACAAAAAATCATGAAGCAGCGTAGTTTATGTATGAAGTGTATGAGTTATTAAAAGTGGTTCCTTATACATACTCATAAAGACCCACCCATTTCAACTATAATAACAAATAATCGACAATATAGCGGAAGTATTATGCATTATTCATATATAAAATTAGCACTTCATATACATATATAGAGATGAAGGTTAAATCTACATAATATCCCTTGAAAAGAAAAATTCCACGATTTCATATTCATTGAAAATGTTTTTAAAATGGACAATATGCTTCACACTACGTTTAGTTTCCCATGATACACATATACGTGCCGTTGTGTGTGTGTGGCGGCACCCTAATTATTAAAATCACCCCCATTCTCAAGCAGGAGCATCACCATCATCATCATCCCTCTGGGATTCTCGAAATAACAGTAACAACATGCTACTACTTGATGTTACCGAATTCAATTATAACACACACACACACAATATGATTCATTTGTTCATTTTTAATTTATGAGCGCGGGCAACTGGATGGCATATTTCAACGAGAGTACCAATAAATTACAAAAAGTATTTTTATGACTCAAATATTGTTAATGTAGTCCCAAATTCAAATTAAACTAACGTCTTATTAATATTCCAAAGTTTTAGTGAGATTTAAATGTATTTTAAAGAAATTAATTAAAATTTATTTAACTTTGAATTCTTAAATTAAGAATAATATAAACTGGTCACTAAACCTAAAATGTTACATATTGCCTACATAAATGAGACAATATGAAATCCATAAAAAATGATGAAAAAACACTGAAATTCATCAAAAAAACACTAAAAAAAACATTGAAATTCAACGAAAAATGATTAAAAAACACTGAAATTCATCGAAAAAACAATAAAAGTACTAAAAAACACTAAAATTCATCGAAAAATTATGAAAAAACACTGAAACTCATAAAAAAACACTGAAATTCATCGAAAAATTATGAAAAAACACTGAAATTTATCGAAAAATTATGAAAAAATTTGATCAATTGTTAATACTAAAAGAAAATATTACCAACACACAGCATGCAGCATTTTTAAGTGCGTTAAGGCATCTTCACACAATTAAATAATGCTTGAAACACTCACATGGTGCGAAATAGAATCATTAATATTTAATAAGCGCCTGCTAAATTAAATACGCACAGCTTATTTCAAATAACACTAATTCATTATTATAAATTGGCAAGTGCAACAATTAGACGTGCGTAAATAAACGCTGATTTAGCTGGTATGTACCTAGGTATCAAAGCGGATTTTTGTTATTATTATGTTAAAAGTAATGATGTAGCATCGAGCAAAAATATTAACAACTAAAATTATCGGCAATAAACACTAGGAAGTGTTACCCGTACCATAATGCCAGCCCATTCATTTAATAAGCGCGCACCGCATAAACAAGTGCGCTTGATGCTAAATATCGTGATCATTTAGAGATGATTAGCCCCGACAATAAGCATCAGAACTAGATTATTATTAAAATAATGCGCGCTGTCAAATAAACATCTCGCAAAATTGCGCGTAATTACGCTTGTGTTGCCTTATCGTTTCGAAAAATTTCATTATTCAAGGCTTTGAACTATGCGTAGTATATCTATATGCCATATAAAGAAATTATTCATTCAATATATAAATCGTTAATGCAACTTGATTTGTTAGTAAATAAATTGATTGTTTTCTGATTTAAAAGGTTGTTCGAATGGATTTTAATTACCATTCAAATTTGGTTAATTAGCAATTTGTTGAAAGCGCTAAATTTGCAAAAAATGTTTTTATCTATCATTCCAATTGTTGAATTTAATAATAATCAAACATTAAAATAATATTAAGCAATTTTTCTACAATTATCTCTTCGAGAAAGAAATTCATTTACAATGGCAAAAATTGTGCAAGAGCTAATTTCGTTTAAATACTAAAAATGATATTTTGATATATTTAATGCTTGTAAGTAAATTATTACTTTCATTTTTTATTTAAATATGTAATAAAATAAATAGTTAAATATCTTAAGTAAAAATTTCCAAGAAATTTGAGTTAAATCTTGTTATATAAACATAAAACATACAAAATTTTATTTTATTTTTTATTTGTAACTTGTACCAATAAGTTTTTAAATTAATTTAAAATTAGATAAATGCTAAATTACATAGATATTTACAAGAGTTGCTTAATGTTTATTTGAAATTTATAAAAAATACGAAATATTTCTAGTATAATTAATAAAATTATATGACTTAATGTATAAAATAATTTATAAATTCATTTGCAGCTTGTTTTAGCATTAGAAATTACGTTTTACGTATAAATTAATTATCTAATTAATTAATTTTCTATAACAAGCCTTCAATAAATTATGCACGTTAAGCATATTTAGCGATATTTGCAATTGGTTGTTTTTTTTGCGCGCATGCATTCGCTTGAAAATATGTTCAACATTAATTAATGATTGTTACGCCACTGACCATCAATAATACATTAAAAATTTATCTGAATGTATGTTCTACTTTTCAAATATCAAACTGTCTTTTACGCCGATGTAATTTTTCAAATGCGCTCCAATAGTTCCAAATGTGAAATGCACCTTACACGTACACGTACATACAACATATATATGCGAACGTTGTTGTTGTTGGAAAAAGAATCAATGTAAATTAACTAACTGTTAACTACAATAACAATAAACATAAATCAACTTTCGCTTCTTGAATTCGTCTTCCTCGAAGGAAGGAGTTTCAGTGACTAATTAAGCAACACAAATATAATTAATAATGCAATCATCAAAACGGGAATAAAAAAATAATTGGAAGACAATGGATTAACATTTAAATTTTGATGATAATTATATAATTGCGCGATTATGAAAATGGCTTTAATTAATTAATCAAAAAAGTAAAATTGATTCAAGTTATTTATGCGATTATAATAGAGAATAGAGAGAGACAGCGAGCGAAAAAAATGTAGTGCGATCTGTGAAAGTCTATCAGCAGGTCACGAACTAGAAGTTAAGGATTCTGGTAGCCCGTGGCTTTGAGTGTTACACCCACAAGTCTATAGTATAGATGATTTAATCTACAGGTTAGCTAACTTATACACATATTACATGGTATATGTGTACGTGGATAATAATTAATGGTATAAATTAAGATTACTGATTTAACTGTTTATGAAAGTATCGCTGAAATAATATGTGCGCGCACCGACCATTTAATTGGTAATTTCTTAATTCGGTCATGTTTTGTATGTTTTAGATCTCTTGTCTATTTATTTAATTTTTTCATTTATCAAAAATTATTAAATATTTTTAATCGTATTAAAAAAAACGGCAATACTAATTAACGAAATTCGAAATAATTGTTGTAAAATTTTTAAAAGTTTATCTGGTGATTTGAGATTAATACTAAAATCACTATCAAATTCACCAATTTCGCTTTCATTAGAATGTGTCGCATCTTGGTTTCGACCTCTAATGCCATATTTAAGATTTAAGTAAAAGGAAAACATTATAATCTTTGATCAATTTATAATTGTTATCGTTCAAAGTGCTTTTACATTATTTTATGGAATGATAATAAACGTTTATGAACGCTAATTTATGAACTAATATATTTTTTCTACTATCTAACAAAATGAACAAATTACATCACATTAATATGCAAATTTCATAAATATTCACAATTGCAATTTAAAATTTATTATTTCGCAATTTTTTACTGTAAAGGTTAAGGTTGCAAAATATCGCACACACATTTTTGCTATTGTGTTGTTTAAAATGGTAGTAGCCAATTTTCATTTTTAATCAAATTTTCTGTTTTTCACCCTCCGGCTCAGCATAATGCTCTACTGGAAATACGGTTGTTAATAACCACTTATTATCTAAAAATAGCAATATATTATTATCGAATGTATATAAACATTTTATGCTAAAAGCTGCTTCTATGAAATGGAAAAACAATTATAAATTACAAAATTCCCAGATTTATTCCAACAACAATGTATTATTAAAAGCGTTAAGCATAAATTGATCGATAAATTAACATATCGGCGATTATTTTAATAAAATTTTACGACTTTAATAAATAATATAATTATCAATTAGAATATACATTACATTATCTAATTTTCTGTTTGGAATAGCTGAAATAACTACCATTATGAGCGTTTTTGATTGCAAATCGGTTTGGAAATGTCAAGGAAGTAATAAAGCAACCAACAAAATGACATCACAGTGGCTCTAAGTTATCACATATACATATATAAAATTACGCTTTCCTTTTTTTTCTACATATCGTACAACAAAATTAATTTATTTCAACTTTTAGCCATATAGTATAATATATGCAAAATCGCTTTTTATCGCAAACGAAAAACAATTGCAGGTTGGTTGAGTGCTCGCGCACACGTGTCATGGTGTGCGCTTTATACTTATATGGTAATCACTTTCTTAACCATGATAGTTAATTTGCATTATTATTGTAATAATGATAAGAATCGCAAAACAAATACATTCATTTATCTGCAAGATTGAATCGGTTGGTATATATTGCATGCAACGGTGTTTAAGAAAAGTGAAGGGATGATTTGATTTCAAATTAATGAATCACATCAACATTGCATATATGTACTTATAAAATTCATGTTTATAGATAAATTACTTGATTATTGCCAATCAATTTGGGAAATCTATATTATAAAGTTAAGTAACATAATTTGATTGGAATTCTAATAAGATTCAACAAACTTTTTTAACCCTTTACATCTTTTACAGAATTGTAATTCAAAATTTGTTATAAACTCGAAAAGATGCAACGAAATCAATTGATTTGCATCAATTGAGCAACTATAGACAGTCTGCTTCTAAGATTCCCCATTTATTACTATAACATCTTACCTGGAATAGCACGAATTTCCTCTTAAAAGTGAAGTGCAAATCACAGTCACTTTGGATGGGTATCACTTGCAACCCACGTTTTCTTAAAATTCGGTGGCATTCCCTAGAGCCCTGAAAATAATCACATAAATGTTACATTGGTGTGCTTGGCCCTAGATAGATAAAAATCGATACATATTATATCCGGTAAGTGGCGATAAAAATCCCTAGAGTTACATCTTTTAAAGTTGCATATTGTCCTCGATATAAGCAAAAGATACAACAATATATCCGGTTACAAGATTATAAAAGATCCTTATACAATAACCTTCTTTAACATTCTGAAGAAAAAGCTAATTTCAATAGTTAATTTAACATTAAATTAGATTTCCAATAAGAATAAAATCATTTTTTATTATATAATTGGTCTTTGTTGCTTTGCACACTCTGTGTATCTCCCCATCAGCGTTCGCCTTTATGTTATATATAATAAATAAATAATCATTTAGGAAGTGCATTTCCATGTGCAAATATTTAAATGTCATACGAATAATTTTACGTATTGATATATTTTCCATAATAAAATCGCAACGGGCTCGTAAATTTTGCATATGTTAAATGAAATTGTATGACAATGCACATAAATTATTCGATTTCTGTCGATCGTTTGCGTTTCAAGCTTTTGATAATAAATTGATACTTGACGTACGTATGTATAAGTACTTACGTATATATGCGAATGGAAAATTGCCTATTTGGAAAAGATGACTTAAAGTTAAAAAAGCACACAATCGTAAACGTGACGATTCAATAAAAATCAACTTACAAATGCTAATTGTGTGCATATATATACGTGTATTTGAGGTTAGGTTTCATCAACAACAACCATGTAGAGTAGAGCAAAATGTGAATCGTTGATAATAAATAATTAACTCACTTTCTCAATATCCTGACAGGCACACATTAGATATGATTCAATCCTGTTGCTAAAAGATGAAGCTTGTTGAATATTATAACATAACAACAAATTAAAAATCAAATACCTGCTTGCCGGTCGGTGATTAAAGAGAGGCACACCTTTGATGTGAAAAAATAGCGACGGTTACTAAACGACTGTCAACGTGAACTACAACACTCTAACAACAATTTCTTTGTTATTATGCATTACACATTGTTAATTAAGGCAACCGATTGATTAAATCGATCCCGCACAACACAAATCAACAACACATTACGCGGCACTTTTTAGTTCATTTTTTCTGCAAGTAGTTCTGCCAACCTAAAACCTAACCTCAAAATATATTATTATTTTATTCTTGCATGTGGCTGTCAAGCATTGTAGATGTGTATTTATACTCTTTGGTATTTATTATATTGATTCGCATAACGAGTAAATGTATGCATTCTCGTCTAACTCATCTAGTTAGTTCAACTGTCGCGCATCATAATTTCATTCATGTTAGTTTTATTTTTCCTTTTAAAATTAATTCCATTTATTTAATGTTACAATAGAACAAGCATATTGTTAAGAATGGAAGACTGGAATATGTTTGCATAATGGATATATAATCTGGAATCAAGATAATCTTAAATTTAAGATCGAGTAAGTCACAGGTAGTAGTAGTAGTAGTATGGGTTATAAATGCAACAAGTGGACGTGTCACACAATGATCATGTGTTCGTTTCGTTCGTTTTATTTTTTGCAGCGAATTGAAATCGACTTGTGTGGTGTGTGGAGAGTTTAAATCTGATGGATGTAATAAGATTTTTCTATTCCATGTATGTACACCGTGTACGGTAAACACACCGAATGAGCATATATGCTGTAGGTGGTATAGCTTCCTAGAGTCGAGCTGGTGCGCATTGTGTATGGTGGCCAGGGTGCGGCAATATTATGGGGCAAACACCTACATCTCTCTAGATCTAACACACAACAACATCACTTGAAAGAGATCTCGTGTCAATCGATACCTACCATAGGAAAAAACAAAAATGAGCAAACATAATCAAACGAGAGAGGAAAAATAAGAATTATGTTCGACGTATGCATTTACATTAATTAATGTGACTAATAAAAGCGGTAAAGTTGATAGCATGCGACCACCATCATAGCCACTACACACATATAATATATGCGGAGTTGGTCTAGTAAACTACCAGTTTAACATGTTCATAGAATTGTTTATCGATGCAAAATGGAGTGATAATGAATGGCACGTCTTCACATCTATCACATAAACAACAATGCCAAGAAATAAAAAAAAATCATCGGTAAGGTATTGTTTATTAACATGGCTCTTTTTTTTAATACATAATTCATGTTAAAAACCAACGTAGGACTTTAAATATACCTGTCTGTGATAGAAACGTTACAGGTTTTCTTCTTTTTCATAATTGGCAAAGGCGTACTTTAATGATTACCACACACACAAACTAATTGGACGTGATTAGCTAGAATCTGCTGCGATATCTGATACAACTTCCTTATATCAAACAACAAAAATATCATCGCGCGCAAAAATACGTTGCAGGATTTAAGAGTTTATAAGCTGGTTTATTGTTGTTCCACATAATATAAAATTTTTAATAAGTCGTCGTCTTTAAAAGCGACTATGTTTTCCGGCAAGTTCTCTCTCTATATATATATACCATATATATGTATATATGTACACATATACACAATACTACATTTGAAAGCCGTTTATTATTGTGGGTGTTGTGTGAGCAAAGAGTTCAATAATATATTGCCTTCGAGATTATCATGTTAGATGTTTGTAGAAATCAATAAGCAACTCCACACCAACACTTCTAATCATGAAAAATTACTTTAATAACCAATGGTAGGTATATATTACGCAATTCAATCATTTTTACACACTCACACCAAATGGTTGTTATACAAATTATCTATCTTAATTAAATATTCAACCACTTTGGTGATTTAAGCGCCGATAATTTAACACAATTCGATGGTGATTTAATTTAATTATTTTGATTTTTCTTTTTTGTATTAGAAGAAGTTTATCTCAGCAAGAATTTGGAGGTTATGTGAAATAAATTAAGTTTGAAGCTACCAAATTAGAAGAAGGTGATGACCAACGAAACTTCTTACACTTTTATGAGGTAGGTCACACCTGTAATATAATGGCTGGAAGATGTTTAATAGAAGTTGAGTTATATGCAAGACATCATTGACAAGTAGTGTTATCCTCATGTCTAGTGACATAGTGAAACGTCAAACATAGAGCAAAGAAGTCTTATTACGTACTAGGAGAAGTTAAATGGCAGTGGTGCAATTAACTTTTGGCACTCTAAAGCTGTCTTAATAGCAAGCACATCTCTAACCACCCCCTCCCTATGCCCTGCCAAAACTTCCTTATTCCATGCTTGACGCTTCACTATGTTCTCAGCCTTCGTATTTTCAATGTGAAGTATCGAATGAATCAATCAATTGAAGCCCCAAACAATATAATATTTAATTTGTTTGATAGTAATCTAATTTTACATTGTTTTTTTTTGCTTCAATTCATAAACAATAACCAACAGCAATAATTTTCAGAATTAAACAAATATTACCATGTCAAGGCTAGTTTATATCATTTTTTTTTAAATTCATTAATATTAATCCACTTAATCAATGTCGAGAACATGAAAAATTTTCACACGCAACATAATGCCATTTCATTTATGCTTCTTTACAAAATAATTACTCAAAAACGCACCGAACAAATTGGTTACATGTATGTTATTATAACAACTCATCATCAAAACACAGTTAGTAGTTATTTACCTGCACCAGATGCTGCGTAACAATACATTAACAACACTAATCAATTTTTGAGCGAATTCGGAGGGTGGTGATGGTGACGGTGAGTTGTGTGCACTATCAGGTGTTTACTTTCACATCGTTGTCGCAAATATATGTTAGATATACAGTGCGTTTCATTAAAAGGTGTATATATAAGAAATACTTTGGTTCATTGCTGTAAGTACCAACTTTCCTTCAGTTTTCTCTAAATTTCCTCACATCCCTCTATCGACTCCTATTAATTCTCTTAGTTTTCCCTCATTGCTCTTCAAACTTTACTTAATACCTTATTCATTGGTAGAAAAAGAGAGAGAAAGAGAGAAAAGGGGAAATTAAGAGAGAGAAATCAGGAGAAATCCAGTAGAGAGAAATGAAGGGAATATTTTCTATATGTATACTTTTGAATGAAAGGCACTGTATATGTTATTAAATTATTCTAATTGTTGTGGGAAGGTGTTCGGATGGAATGTGCTATGGCATTGGATTATTATTATCTAACATTGGTAATGGAATGTGCGAATTGATTTTATTTTCGTATCTGAAAATGATTAATCATATATCTGTATACTTGCGATATTTGTTGTTATTTTGTAAATTTTAGCGGCTGTCGATTAAGCAAGTTGTTGCTCGATGTGAAAAATGGAATGGAAGCATTTTGTGTAGCAATAAATCATTCCGTTTGCATGGGATATAATGTTGTTGTTGATCAAATTTGGCAGGTCAGAGGTTTCCTTATATAAATACACACTACTATAATATAATATTATCTAATAGGTAGCATTATTTAATAGATATGCGGAGAAAGTTTTATTATATTGGAAAATGCAAAAATAACTAATTTGATTAACGTGCACGCATAATAGACTAGAAATTTGCTCAAAATGTGGCGTTTTTATCAAGATATTCTGTATTATATGATTAATGTTGGAAAAAACAAGTTGCTGATGGATCAACATTACCAAATATTTTAAAGATTTCGAAGGCAATTCGTTCGATTTAGCATTATTTTTAATTTCAACGCTAAAATCACTAATTTGATTAACGTGCGCGCACAATAGACTAGAAATTGCTCGAAATGTGGCGCTTTTATCAAGATACTCTGTATTATATGATTGATGTTTTAATAAATAAGTTGCTGATGGATCAACATTACCAAATATTTTAAAGATTTCGAACGCTATTCATTCGATTTAGCATTATTTATTGCAAAAATTACTAATTTGATTATCGTTCGTGCACAATAGACTAGAAATTGCTCGATTTGTGGCGTTTTTATCAAGATGTGTACTCTGTATATGATTGATGTTGAAAAAAAACAAGTTGCTGATGGATCAACATTACCTACCAAATATTTAAAAGATTTCGAACGCCATTCATATGCGATATATATGAATGTAGTATAAAGCGATTTTTCTAGCTGGAAGCAAAGTGGGTAATAATAACAGCGCAACACAACACCGCAGCGATAGAAACAAGTGCATGTAGAAAGTGTACATCTCATCAGATAACCTTACAATTCATTCAATTAAACTTAATTTTTCATTAGGAATCAAAGCGTATAGTATATATAAAAGCAAACTCGTGATGCACGTCGACATTTTATGTTAGCTTAACACCCATTGCTCTAAGAAAATTTATAATTAATTAAAATTAAAACTGCTCTATTTGGGTGGTATAATCAATCAAAATCATGCCACTTACTACTAGTTTAAAACGACAATTAATGTGTGCTGTGCTTTGCTTTTGCTCAAT
>JARJDW010005212.1:0-28069 GCA_030264715.1 Adinopsis sp. GC000173
TTTTGAAAACGGTGCTTTAATTAAAAATTCGGAACACGTAGGTCGATATTATTTTTAAAAACGCATTTGATAGTGATATTCACTTTGTCTTTTAAAGTGCCCATCATGGTCTGCCGATGGTCAACTTCTTTTTTTTTAATGGAACCCCCCATTTTTCAATTGAAATTCTGAAAGATCACAACATTTTACGTCTAGTCTGTGATTTGTACGCAATTTTGATTTAAGACATCGGAGATACAGCTGGTGTTTTTAAGTCCGGCAACATCCCTTTATTTTTTCCATTTAAAAAAACGAAATTGACCATCGCCAGACCATGATGGACACTTTCAAGTACAAAGTGCATATAACCATCAGATGCGTTTTAAAAAATAATATCGATCTACGTGTTCAGAATTTTTATTTAAACCATCGTTTTCAAAATAAAAGGGTGTTTCCGAACTTACTGAACACACTGTATATATATATATATACCGGTACGTCTCCGGCATACAATGTGTTAAAAACCTGCCAGTGTTTCATTATATCTTTATTTATAATATAAGATTATAAAAATAACATTTAATTGTTCTGTCGTTCGTGCGTAGTTAAAGAATAGTAATGGCAATATCGACTTGCATCTGAACCAGCATGATACAATTTTTCACACTTGAAATAAAATAAACTATTGTGCTGATAATAACCAAGAGGTTGAAAAATCGGTATTGACTTCTAATTATAAATAAATATTTTGCTGTAAACTTACCCACGTGTTTTGAACACGATTTGCTATTCCAATAATATTATTATTTATTTATTAAATCAATAAAAGTTACTGTTCACGTTTAATATATACAATAACTTTAAGATATTTAAATGATTAGTAGGTAGAGGTGTTGTCAAATGGTTATTGATTAAACTTTGAATAATGAATTTGCAGAATATTGAAAGATTAATGCATAAATTAAAAAGGCTAATAATATATTGGTATACGTTTTGTTTTCATTGATTATATAACCTTTTGCTACTAAAAAATCCAAAAAACAAATGTTCAATTTTTCTAAATAGGTAAATGAATTAAAGGAATAACTTAAAATCTACATGAAAATATTGTTCAAACGGACAACTTTTCTTTAAACATTTATTAAACGTATAATTCAAAAATGTTTTATATCAATTTACTAACTTAAAGTTTATTTTATATATATTTGCCATAAACAAAAGTTGAGTTTAAATTTACAAAAAATATCACGCATTTTTCAAAGCCTACCCCAACTGAAAGAACTCTATGCCATAACATTCTGATATAACTACTTTTTAAAAAGGTCTAAATAAAATTTAAATTTTAATAGAAACAAGAAATGCATATACCTATGAAGATAGGCTTATTTGATAAGATAGATCAGGTGGTTTTAACCTCTTATAACTTAAGCAACCCTTGTAAGTCATGATTCTTTTTGTATGAACCGTATATTTCTAAAGCAATATAAAATAGTTTCTAACTTTTAATACATAATCATGTTCGTTTAGCTTTATTTAATATCAATAAACGCAATTAGGTAAACTACTAATTAGAAAGTTTTGCTAACAAGGCAAGAAATTACAATCAGTTTTAATTAGAAGTAAAGATTGATTATTTGTAGAACTCATATTCAGGATCCTCGGAATAGATCATGTATGTATAAGTTAATAGATATTGCTTTTATTATAAGTGTTGTGAAGATCGTAGTTGAATTGTAGTTTCTTAATGTCAAAACTGACGACGATCTCGTAGTGTGTTCTCGGAGGTTGGAAATCTCCGATGCAATGATTACGTTAACGAAGTAATCTCGCGGACACACTCACAATAGTTATGAAGGTAGAAATAGTGGAAATTTTGTATAAAGGATTACCTTTAACTTATGCTTGTTCAGGAACGTAGCTACAATTGGTGTTATCGATTGAAACAATTCGTTTTGTTGATATGTCACTTTTATTAACGTTGAAACAGAGTTTAAGATGTTATATCGGCGTCGCGGACAATATAATATCAGCGTGTAGTGTTAAGTCGTAAAATATCTAGGCACTCAGTGTGCTCTTACAAGTGTTGTGACTCGAGTAGAATTGTATTGTCTTGTATATCGAATACTGATCAACGAATGATGATGTACAACGAATGATTCTACAGCGAATAATGATGCTCTCGATAATGATGATGGTGAATTTATAATTTCGGTTAGTAATGGTGGTGAGGGTGATAATTCATAAGGGTACAGAGTATCATCCGCGGTTATTGCTATGAGAAAGAATGTGCAAGATAAACAAACAAGTGCCCAAACGCGAGCGCACTTGTTTGCGAGTGATTGATAATTAATTTGGAATGCATCTAGTAAATGTTTGTTCCTGTTACACATCCTTCAATGAATAATAATAATTATTAATAATAACAATAGTAATAATAGTAATAATAATAATAGTAATAATAGTAGCGGTTATTGACATAAGATTGATAGAATGAAACTATATTTTAGACTTTAAGTCTGCTGCAGCTTCTACTAACTTCTGTTTGCATAGTACGTACATATGGTATATATCACATGAAAATGACAACTTCTGTCAAAGTGACATTTAATGAAATTGATCATAGTTGCCGTACTCACGTGGTGACCTAATTAGAAAAAATTAAAACGCTTTATTAGTTCATAAGAAGAAATTGTTAATAATATCCAAAAATTTGAACTGCTAGAATTCCAACTGTTGCAAGCAACTTGAGAGTAAAGCGAAACGAGGTATCTGTTCTTTTATACAAATATGTATACAATGTCGGCGAGATGTATTGTAATTTCCTAGAAATTAGCTTAATTAATTAATAAACATCCTCTCCATATTTTTTCTCAGAGGTATTATATTATCTTTCGTTTGCATTTCTTATATAATTATACATAACAAACTACCCGATATTACAATGTTTTAAGAAATTTCAAAATTTTTGATATCAAAATAAAATAGCGTTATAGCCAATCAGCGTTGAAGGGAGCAGCGTTAGCGGAGTATACCTATATTAACTATTTCTTCTTATGAACCAATTAAATTGACATTTACTTTATTTGCTGCCGCGGGTCAATCTTTGGTAGCTAGATAAACTTGATTTCTATTGAATAATTGCATTGTAATCGGAACTGAACATGTGTGTAAAATTTCAGCCTTTTTAATCCAGTGGAAGTGGATTAGAAAATTTGTAATCGAGCCGCAAACATAAGGAGTTTGATGAAAATGAATAAAAAGTCAAACTAATTAGATTAAGATTCATTATATACCGAGAGAATTAGCAACTGTGAAAATAATTAAAAATTTACAAGATTTATGTACTTGCATACTTTATATGGGAACTTTTTTATACTCCCTCCGTTTGAATATATAGTATGTATACATTTATTTAGAAGCGTGGAATTAATAAATATGATTACAATTTCTATTTATTGTCTTTTATGTCTCTATAAGTACTAGTTTTACTAGTAATAGATCACCTATGTAAAACATAATTGACAAATAACAAACAACAACAACAAAGTGACAAATTTCAATGAAAATTGTGATCAGGCGCTTAGAGGAAACTAAATTGTCACCTAATGAACGTAATGATATTTTGCTTAATTAATATGCTTCTAATTTCGATTATTATTCTATGTATAATTTTGAAAAAATACATAAAAAATCGTTGAAATTTAATTTATAAATAAATATTTAAATAAAGTAGAAGTATAATTTTGTATAATTTGCAATTTGTACGTATATTCTAAATAAACTCATAGGAAAAAATGCACATGTATATCATATTGTCGGACATGTACTTAAATTATTCAAAGGTATGTCATATTTTTAGATGGAGGGGGTGTATTTTTTTGCATGTGCAGTATGTATTATAAAATTAACGACAGTGAGAAATTTTTATTTTTGCACAAGTTGAAGATATTAAATATTCGTGACATGAAGACATAATAAACATTTAGGGAAAATAAAGCCGGAAATATATTTGTAGGGAAGTGTGAAAATAATGAAAAAGTTTGCTAAAAGTTTGGGGTATTGAATTACCTGGCCATCAATGCGAAGCACCCGCTTGCCACTTGTTGATCCATGCTCGAATTCAACAGTGTGAATTCGATCGCATAGTGGAACGCTCCAGTAGGCCACCAAATCGCTGCGGTCCTTCGTTTGGGCCAAATTACCGCTCAGCGCCATTTCTCGCCGATGCGACACAATACTATAAATAATTAAATAATAACGCTTTCAATGTCTTTATCAAATCAATTCGATGTATCCTTGACGGAGACCTATTACAACATAGTTATTTTCCAATCAATATTTCCTATCATTAAATCATAATGTTCATGCGTCCGTATATGTATTTCCGACGGGATTAATGCACAACAAATCAATATTTTCATATTAATGGGGTTTTCAGATGCGACATTCGCCTTGATAATTTATGCATGAATGAAAATGCGAGGGCTATCTTTACACCGCTTCATTCATTATGCAACGATTGCGATTGTGAAATTACTAGGGCAGTTTGCATTCGTCCGATTTCATCAATAATTTCGTTATGAGTTTAAAAATACGTCATAAACACAAATAGGAATTAAGTGTTTGCAACATGTTTTGTAATTAAAAATAAATTGTAGGTAAGTAAGTAAGTGTCATTGGACAAAACTTAAATAGTCATGAGAATATATTAGTCTACGATTTTATAATCAATTTTTTATATTGCAAGATTGGCGCAGGTACGGAAAGATAAAAAATTAGCATAAGATACATTTTTAATGGAGTTTTAAATAATTTTTAACGAAATTTTGTATAAAGTGGAGGTGGAGGTTTTGTAAAGCATTTTGTAGCTTTTAATAAATATTGTACAAAAAGCTTATATCTTTTCATTACTAATTTCGTTATTAGTTTAAAAATATTGTACGTTATAAACACAAATAGGCATTAGTTGTTTTTAACTTTTTGTAAACAAAAATAAATTGTAAGTAAGTACCATTGAACGCTAACGACACTTAGATAATCGTGAAGTTTAAAGTCTCGAATAAAAAAACTTTCATAATTAAATATTAGTCTATGATTTTAGTCGAATGTTTTATATTACAAAATTGACGAAAGTACTTGGGAGATATAAACAATAGCATAGCTACATTTTTAATGATTTTTTAAATAATTTGTAATGAATTTTTGTATAAAATTGAGTTGGAGTTTTTGTAAAGAATTTGTAGCTCTTAAAATATACAAAAAGCTCATATCGTTTCATCAATAATTTCGTAAATTAGTTTAAAAATACTTTTCAAACACAAATAGAAATTTTTGTAAACAAAATAAATTATAAATAAGTATCATTGAATGCGAACGTAAGTTAGGTAGTCGCGAAGCTTAAAAGTCTGAAATAAAATAAAACCTTTATGATAAAATATTCGATTCTAGTCAAATGTTACAAGTTTGAAGAAGGTACTGGGAGATAACAAAATAGTATAGGTACATTTTAAATGGATTTTTAAATAATTTTTAATGAATTTTTGTATAAAATGAGTTGAAGATTTTGTAAACAATTTGTAGCTTAAAAAATACAAAAAGCTCATCTCTTCAACGACTTTTTATGAAAATTTATTTACGCGATTAACCCTTTATCGCACACCAAAAAATAAATTAAAAACCTTAAATTTCTGATGATAAATTCGTATAACAACATAAACATAATAATAATTATAAGAACATTTATGCTAAAAGTCTTCTTTATAAAAATGTCTCAATTTTACTAACAATTTTTAAAGGGGCAATATAAAATTCAATAAAGATTTTCACATTTTTAATATGTTATCAAACCGTAATTGAGTTAATAATTTTTAGACTTTATTTGATTCGTTGTGAATTTTCAATTTTATCTAAACCTAATTCCGAATTTCAATTACAGTTAGTAAATAATTATAATTGAAGCGATAAATATTTCAACCCGATCTAGAAATAAAACCAATTCCTATAATTAAACTTCACATAAATATTACCTTATCAAATAAGGTAGTCGAAAAGTTAATTTAAGGCTTTTAACTTAAAACTTTATAGAGTATAAATTTAGCTTATAAACTGAGTCATTAACTTATTGTCTAGGAATTTAGTAGTTACTTTTATTAATTAATAAGAAATAAATAAACCCAAGATAGAATTAGCATATATCTATTACCATATATTTATTAATATATTTATTAATAATAATTATATTTTGAATCATACGTTCTGTTTATTTATTTCTTTATTAACTAGAATAATGCCTATTTATATGTTTTGTATTATTGCAGTTTAAAGTATCTAAATAAATAATTTAATTGATATGATAAAGATTAATTTATTTTCAGTGAGGATTTCTGTGATGAATATAAATAAATTCATGAAAAGATAGAATGTTTAAAAAAAAGGCAATGTTTTGCATAAAAATCAACAATCAGCCATTTTATTAATTAAAATGCGATTCAATTTACAATTTGCATTAATAAAATAAAATAGTGCGTGAGTGAGAAATATCAAGCGGCGTTACCTGCACAACTTCAGCACACACTCTTATCACTTGACTGAATGACAAAAGCAACGCAACTGATCACACAATAATGAAAATTACAACGCTTTCAATGTTTGTGTTGTATGCTCTATCGAACGATATTCGTCCTTAAACCAAACGTCCATAAAGCATACAATTACAACAAAAATGGAAAAAAGAAACTTTTACTACGGGTCGATACAATTTTCATTATGATAAAAAAAAGTAAACCACACACTCACACACCAATTTTTCTAATTAGAGCTTTAATGCGGGCAAAACTTTACTCTCGCACATGCCGAAGCCGATTTTAAATCCATCTCCCTTGCAAGTGCCACGCATCACCACAGAATCACCATCGTTCACATATCCTCGCACCGTTCCATCAGCGAGCGTTATCGGTTTCTTGCCGTCGGAGGTTATTTCGATCATCGAACCCCAAGAGCTGTCGGCCTAAAAGTTTTTTGATTGACTGATTAACGTGTTGCGATTAGAAGTTTGCTAAATTTACTTACCGTACCGCTTATCGTTCCACCGCCAATTAGATCGGCCGGATTTACATTCGCGCCGGTGATCGTCTGATGGGCGAGCTGTTGCTTGAACGTCCAATTAATGTACTTGAGGTTGGTTTTCGTTACAGTTGTTGGCATTTTGGATTGTTCAGCTGAAAAACCCATAAAATTAGTTTTAGAGGAATCAATGATGATTCAGTGAAAGTGATTCAGACATATATTTTATTTGATTTTTGATAACATTCTGAAAAAACCTAAATTATCATCATTAGAGACAACGAAAATTGAAAAAAATAATAAAAAACATATTTTTGTTTAATTATATAAGGTGTCGTAAAAAGTAATTTCAATGAAATTATGCCCATCTCATAAAAACATTCTTTTAACGAGATTTTTGATATTTTGCCTTTTAGAATATGGTACACAGCTATGACATCAAAACTACAGTAACAAGACTATAAACTCAATTCACATTTTCACTAGTCTGACTTGAGGTTTTTCTTTTTCCGACGAAAAAGCTGCAAATATAGCATATTTGCTCTGCAATTGTGCAGATCTTTGTCAGCCTGTCAAACAATACCAAGCCAAGTAATCACAAAATTGTTTGAAATGCTTGTTTAGTCCGTAATCTGATATTTTCCAAGCCATACACCATAACCTGACCACACACTGTCAAACAAGTATCGAGAATTGATCATTTAGAAAGTCCGGTTCAAGACATTGTCCAAATTGTTACCAGAAAGTCATACGACAAAGAAAGATTGATATTTAACCATAATACTGTGTTTAAAATTGTAAATTGGGCAAAAAATAGCAAATTTGTAGAGTGAGAATGCATCATTCTGCACCATGATAAGACATCCTCTCATAAGGCTCTCATTTTAATCGAATTTCTGGTTAAATACTTAGCCAATATTATAGAGCGAGCACCATATTCGTCAGATATGGAACAGACTAACATTTTTCTTACTTTAAAACTAAAATTAATACTTTGAAGCATTCGTTTTTAGCAAATGAAAGTTGAAACAGAGAATTCGTGGCGAGTATTAAATTCAGTTCAGAAAAATGTATTTAAAAAATGTTTTGACGATAGGATTATTCGTTCATCTAACTATTGTATATTATTTAAGACAGGACTTACTTTAAAGACGACATCGTGTATTTGAATAAATGATAATTATTTTGTCTTTTATCAGATAATTCCTGATACTTATTTGACAGAGTGTATAATGCAAGATACAAATTACTAAAACTATATATTGGAGAAACAGCGAATTACTTCTTTCTTACTATACTGTCATTTTCCGATAGCTCTGATGAGTGTAACGTTTTCCGAGAATAATAAGGTTTATGTGATACGCACATCAGTTCATAAAATGTAATTTTGTAGGTTTATATGATAAAGAATTAACTCTACTACAAAATCACTTACTGCAAACCGGAGATAACATAAAATTATATAGAATCAATGTTAAAGTATTTAGCAAATTGCCCTCAAAAAAACTTAAAATTTATACGTTTGTTCCACATTTTTAAATCAGCAAAATTTATTAATATTGTTTTGTTTCGTTTTTCTTATCAGTATAATTTGAATAAATTAATTTAATAAAAATATTTATTTTTGTATAATTGCTGTGGCGATTAATTAACACCATTATTTAGAAATTTAGTTAGAAAGAAACATAAAAAGCACAAAAATATTAATAATATAATAATTTATTGAAAATACAATTTATGATAAATTATGAATCGGCGCGACATGTTTTGCTGATGACTGATGGTCGAAATGCGCTGACTCATAGCTTGTTGTAGGTATAATTTATTTTCAATAAATGAGTACAAAATTATTGTGATTTCAAGCAAGTATTTCTTTTGTTTTTCAACTTCTTAAAAAATATGAGTGATGTATGAGTTTGCATCTATAACTGCTTTCCATTTTTTAGTATCACGTGAATAATATGTCTATTTAATAAGAGA
This sequence comes from Adinopsis sp. GC000173, assembly GCA_030264715.1. NCBI lineage: Eukaryota > Metazoa > Arthropoda > Insecta > Coleoptera > Staphylinidae > Adinopsis > Adinopsis sp. GC000173. The sequence goes on from JARJDW010005212.1 coordinate 9,022, forward strand.
TGACAATTTTGATTGTTCAAAATTTAGAAGTTTTTCGCCGACCACTCTTAGATACTTAAAAAATAATTAAAAATGCCGGCAGTTGATGAGTTTCCAAAAAAATATATATAGATTTTTACTTGATGGTGGTGTTTTATTACCAATATTGGATAAAATGAATTAAATGACTACTGTAGGCTAATTCGCTAGTTGGGTCAATAAAACCCTTTTGTATCTGCAAAAAACAGACCCTTCGATCGATTTTAATCGGATTTAGAAGGAAAGAGACCCTAAACTAAGACATTTTAGGCCACAACCCATTAAAGTTAATTAATACATTTTGACAAGTGGGATGCCGGAAAATTTGAAATTTTTTAGTTTATAAGCAAGTCCCCATCATGTTTACTAGCGTTGTCGTCGCGATGGGGCTTAGTAGTATACGGAGTAGTATATGTCTACGTAAAACTTTGTATGCGAAGCTAATAGTGAACAATACAATGTCTTATCGTGTCAGAGGTGTGATGTGGCCGGAATAAGCTGAGAGGTAACTCGATGTATGTTGAATTACTCCTTAGAAAGTTGAAGGTATAATGTAACGGGAATGAGCTAAGAGGTGACTGGATGTAAGTTGAATTACCCCTTAGATGGTTTGAGGTATGATGTAACGTAAAAGAGCTAAGAGGTAACTCAATAAATTCCTCCTTAGAATCATTGAGGTGCGATTTAACGCACTTTTTGCTAAGGGATAAAGCTACACTTTAGAATTTTTTAGATACGACAGGTCAGTGCTAGAATTATGGTAGCGTGTAGATGTCATGATGAGTTGTCTTTTGGTGCACGGTCGCCGCTAATTATGAGTTATAGAGCATCATTTTTTATAAGCCAGCAATCAGTCGACTTAGAGAACAATATGTTCTTATTTACATAGAGAGAATTTTTACTAATTGTGTCAATTTTACTGGATAAATAATTAGGATGCACTTACTTAAATGGACATTTTGAATGTACAATATCTCCAAGAAAATCAGCATTATTTTCATATTTGACTGAAATTCTTTTTGTGGTATATTTTTCATATGAGGCCCTTTTAAATACGAAGCTCTAGTTGTAAGCCAATGTTTTCTAAACTTTCAACATCTGTGTACCCCTTTGATAATTTTCGTACAACTGCGTAGCCCCTCGTCAACAAGTGCATATTATTATTATCGCATTTTACTAGAAGAATAAGTACGAGAAGCAAAAATTAAAGTAAGTTTGTTGTTATTTTTAACAAAATCTACTTCAGTCAGCATTAATTCTTACTGCGAGAATTTGTCCTTAAGATTAGAGTTTAGTTGCACTTTTTTAAGCATCTTCGGCAAACAAATGTATGAAACGCGTATCCCCTTCAAAGCCTTTGGGTACCCAGGGGTACGCGTACCACACTTTGGGAAACACTATTTAAGCTATAGCTTGTTGAGCTTATGAGTAAATTTGGCACTGCGTATATGCTGCCTGCAGAAGTTAACATTACAAAATTACCGATAATGTGAGTAATTATTTTCGAAAAATACTTCAATGTTCTGCAGCACTCAACATAAAAATCCGATATTTAATACGAGCACTGATTATATTACTGAGGCGATTTTATACATTAAAAACATAAATTGCTACTTTTAACACATATACAAAATTTTATATACGATATTCATTGAAAAAAATTAGTAATTTGTTTTACGCCAATAGACAGAATGGCTTTATTTTGGTTACTTAAAATTTTTTTCAAATTATAAGAGTGAAAAATCTAAAAACATTTATGTATTGTACTTACACATGCTTTGATTTTTCACAATCGACACAATCTCTAATAGTTGACCATGACTTCAACACAGCAACAGAATATACAATATTATAATTATTGCTTTCCATACAGCAAAAAATCGATACATATTATTATTGTTTGCATTTCATATGGTTGCGGTAATTTTAATAAGTTTCAATTTTGTAATTTATAAATGATTAAATATTAATCATGGTTTAGCGTTATTGTTAATTTGGGAAATTATTTGGCGTGTCGCCAAATAATTATAATATAACCTAATTTTATTCTCTACTTACGTATTATTTGGACTTGTAATTCGACATCGAAATTATAACAATCATCATGCGCTAAATAGTCGAATGGCTTTGTCTCATGCGAGTAGTTGGGCACTTTAAATGGCTCTAGCGCAAACGGAGTCACAATCCATGGTGAAATTACTGTAGCCATACTTTTACCGGTGAATGGCCCTAATGGGCGAAATTCCCACTCCAATATATCTCTTGCTAAAATAGTATTATATAACAAATTTTTTGTTAAATTACTTGTTTATATAATACCGCTCCAATCATTTAACAAAACAAAGCCAAAGATGCGTTCGTGAGCTTTGTGCACATTAACAGGCTCGCCTAGTTTTGTAGGACTTCCACCCACAAAGAAACCAACCTCCATTTCATAATCCATTTTCCTACATGGTCCGCATGTTGGTTGACGATTGTCATCCAAGTGTTGGCCATTTGGACGAATTAATGGCGTTCCAGATGTAACTACAGATGATGCTTTACCATGATACCCAAGAGGAAGACGTAGACTGAAAATTAATCGAATGAAATACTAATAGGCGTGAAGGTGTTATTACATACGCATTCGTAATAAGCGACTTGTCCTTAGGCTGTCCCGATAAAATGCTACAAACGTTGATTGCATGCTGGAACGAACAACAAAAGTCGGTGTAGTCGCCGATTGTTGCTGGCAGGTGCATTGTTGCCTGGCTTTGCATGATAAACGCCCTGAATGAGATGATAGGTAATTAATTAGGTGGCAAAGAAAATAGATCAGAAATACTTTTTGCGCAGTGCTGCATCATTTTGTAGCGTTTTATTGCTGGTGGATAATAAACTTTGCAAAGTAGCTCGCGCTTCCTGCCAGGCGTGGTAATCCAACGCCATAAAACGATTTAAAGTTGACTAAAAATGTGTTTATTAACAAGGTGTGTATAAATTGGATGGCAATGCAAATGTTACTTGTTTGAAGACATCATTGTGATTTTTCAAGATTGGGCCGCTAAATAAGTGGCTAATTTCCGATAAATCCAATATTTGATCGCCGATGGCTACACCAATGCGACGTTTAGGCTAAAAACAAAAAAATATAATATTTATAAATGTTTATAGATAGTTAATACAATTATAATAGGAATGGACAATCTTTTTCATATCAAAAGTCAAATAAATTTTGAAATTTAACTGGTTTTCACCGTAGACCGCAAAATCATGAAACTTACAAAATATTTTTTTTACTATTTTATGGAAATTTACACTTCTGTTTCATTTAATTAAGCAAATCATAACAAAAAGTATCATTCTTTACAAATATGAATAAATATAAGATTACGCGAATAAAAGGTTTTTAATGGCTGTAAACGGTCCTAGGCCATCGTTAACTGGTAAAAATGTATAGCACAGTAAATCATAAAATATTGTATTTATTAGATAAATATTATTAGAGATATAGGAACTAGTTGATGTTGTTAAAGAAATCTAGTATATATTTACAAATTTAAGCATCCCCTCTATGTAAGATTTCTATATTTTGCATAATTTTTAAGTACAGTAAAACCTGTAAAATTGGAAACCTATCAACCTAAATGATATCTCTCGGAACCATGAAAATTTCCATCTATTTGCAAAATTGCTTACTTGGACAAGGAACCAACGTGTCCAACATACACAGGTTTTACTGTATCCCTAAGTAATCTTATGAAAAATATAAATTAAATATACCTATTAATGAGCTATAAATAAGAAATCTTACTTCACTCTAAAGTAACATGATAAACAATTCAGTTTATTTCATATTAAGATTTTGTATATCGCAAGTGATTTTTATAGAAATTTTAGTACACAAATTTAAAACCTTTATTAATATTCTCTTTTTGGGTTGATTATTTACGTCTGATATGATCTGATAAAATTTTAATTGATATTTACATTTCCTTATCAAAATAATCAAATTCTTACCATAAATTATTAAAAATGCACATAATATTGGTACGACTAAGGTACTAAAATTAACATACAATCGTTAAAATATATTGCTAAATGAAAACAGTCAATTTTTCTTTTATCTAATTTTTACATTTTTGTTTTTTTTAACAGAAAACAATAAATAATTTTTCTTTGCACTACGTTTTCTGCTTTATAAAACATTGCAATAATTTTTTTTTAACATTTTCTTATTTAATACCACATTTTGTTGACCTACAGTTTGCAGGAAATTATTATAATGCAAGTCAAAAGTTTATCATTATCAAGATTATATTTTAACACTTCCAATGTCATTTAGAGTCATAAAATATAGTCAAATAAACTTGTTGTTTAACAAACAGCATTTATCTAGTAAAATATAAATCAACTTACATGATGTAATAGTAATGGTTTCAAAATGAAATTTCTATTTATGATTTTAGAATTGAAAAATATGCTAAATTGTTATTATAGCCTTAAATATCATTCAATAAATATAAAATGTGAGCTCCAAGAATCACAAATACTATTATATGATAAGAAATATCTTACTACGCCAAAATTCAGTTAAAAGTTGTAAACGATTATTTAATTTCCGCTAAAATATTACAGTCAGAGTTTTGTAATATTTCTTAGAATATAAGTTTACAAAAAAAAATCAAGATATAAAGACGCAGTATGAAAAAATAATAAGAAACATAAAATAATAGTTTGAATAAACAGCTGTGAAAAACCAGATGTTGTTTGTTTAAGAAATTTCATCATGGATAAACTATATTTTAAAACTGAATAATTAATATGTATTTTCCATAAATAATTACACACCCTCAACTAATCAATAAAGATTTCCCGATGACAAGAGTACTTACGTTTGTTCCTGTCGAAAACACGCCATACGGCAAATTTTCGATGGGAAACTCACACTCTTCGGTATATTCAATAAAACACTTCATCATTCCCGGGATGCAACAAGTCGCCGATGTGCAGGCTAACGAAAATTTTAGACACTGTACACGCAAAATTGATAGCGGGGAATTTTAAGCGAATGTTGTTGTAGTTGAAATTAGATAAAAACATTTATTGCAAAGCATTTATTACATATAGATACAATTATGACGAAATCATTTACTCCTCATTTATTATTCTTTAATGTACTTACATACCTATTTTTCCTATCAAGGTTATTTTATTGAACTTGAACAGATATACATCTATTTTTAGTATAATTGTATCAATACACCCACGTCATTTAAATGGGTAAAATTGTATTTTTGTAGTAACAGATAAAACTACCTATATACTTGAAATTGCGCCATACATTTTTATTAGCCCGATATATTAATGATTTTTCCTGCAATGAATTTTTAGTAGATATTGTTTGATTACTCTTTAACAACTGGTACATGCTCGATATTTCACACAGTTTTCCCTGCGTTGTCTATTGACGACCACTGTAGTTAAAAAGCTAGTCTTATAGTAATGAATCTTGCCAAACAGTATTTGTAGCCTACGGAAATTTATTTTAATAATGCATCATTTATTAATTAATTCTTTTTTAGTCGCAAAGTATTTTTAGAGTATAAGTAATCGAATTCATTTAAAAATTTGATATTCTGATTGGCTACATATCTGAGTAGTCTCATGAAAAATATAGCAAATATCAAATTGGTTCAGCATTTATTCAATTTTATCTTTATTTTAAAATCTTTTGAGAAGTTTTTTTTCTAATCATCGCGCAATACTGAATTACTATATCTTGCGATTTTAAAAAAATCTGATAAAACAAAAATCTTATACAAGAAAACATAAAGAATTTTATATTAGTTTGATATCTGGCGAATTTCACGATTTTTTTTTAATTATACAAGAATTGCCAAGGAATTAAACGTTTTCGATAAATTAAATATACTAATTAGCTATAATTAAGAAATCTTATTTAATTCTAAACTGATTTTTCAATTCACAGACGAATTAAAAGCATAATTTCTTAAAAAGAACCAAAAACGTAATAAAAAGTTGAAGAAGTATCGCGTTTTATATGTTTTTCGTTTGTTTTAATGTATTTTAATATATATAATTAAGTTTTCATTTATTAAAACTCTTTGGGACTTTCGATACCTTTACACATTTATATTATATAAATTGTTTAGTAAACAGTTATGAGATGTTTTGAACCAATACGGTAAATTCAACAATAATAGTTTAGACAAAAACGCAAAATACAATAAATATCTTATATTAAAACATTGAATTGAATAATTCCCTTGTGGATAAAAAATCAAGATCAATCTATTTCAAGGACAAATTGTTCTATATACAATTTTAATAAAAAGCTTTTATAATTTTATTCCATTAAAGACGTTGAAAGACGAAACTGCATTCGTATAAATAAATAACCAAATATGTTTGTTGAAGTTTGAAATCATTTACGTCTATACCTCCAGACATAAATAATAGATATTGCATATATAAATAAATTAAGACGATAGGCGTACGTATGATGAAGATTATTTAAACATCAAACATGCTTTTATCAACAAATTGAATTAATATGTGTCAAAATTATGATGCGATAATTTTAATTGACGTTATCGGTGTACATTATTAATTATTCCTGTTAGGTTAATACGTGTACAAAGAGCGTTTTTAGAGTGTAATTTTTATTTACATGAAATAATCGATAAATATTAATATTTAAGTGCTTTCGCTTGTTCGTATGAACAATATTGTTCAAACTTTGGCAATATCCTTGGAATTATAATAAGTATATTTCGATAATACTGTAATTTGTACTCTCATAAATAAAATAATAATGATAATAATAATAGAGGAAAGTTGGGTAATGGTGACCGCCTGGTAAACATGGTCTATCTTAAAAATTATTAGGCGTAGAGATCACAAAAACGCATCAATAACATTGTGTAAGCTAACATAATGCAAAATGACGATAGTTCCTCAACAAATAAATAGCAGCCCTTGCATAGAATATTTCGTGTTTTCTGTTCTAACTGAAATGTGCATCAAAATTGAAGCCAAATTATTTCTATATATAATCATTATTTCTGAATCTGATAATATGTATACAAAGAGCCATTCTGCTGTGCATTGCTGAATATTTTAAGATATAGTTTGCACTAGATTGCCCTTCACATCTTGAAATTAAATTTACCCAACGGGGTAACGACGTTCCTACCTTAATTTAATATGAATTTGGAAAAGGCAACAAATGATGGTTTAGATGTGAATTATGTTCGGGATGGTTCATACGAAATGCAATTTACAGGACATCCCTGACAATTACAAATGTGATTTTTGTATATTTAACGACAAGTTTACAATATGTAGCTTTTTCACCTATTATATTTGTTAGAGCGCAGTTACCCGACCAGTTTTGCCATTATCTCTTCATCAACTGAATTACGTTAATTCGTTTTTTTTGTATTCATTTAGACAGCATATTAGTTGCTCTTACATGTACATTAGTTGCAATTTATTTGTTATTTGTTATTTAAGAACAATTACCAATTATGCTTAGGGGCGCGGGATTTCTCCACTCTCCTCTACATATGCAAATCATTTAATTTTTTAGTATGAAATGTAACAAAGCCCGACTTTTTTATCAAATTTCTTGTAGCTTAAAGATTAAATATAAGATGTTTAAATGTTAAAAGTCGTTTTAAGTGTTATTTTATATTAAACATTCTAAATGTCACATATATTATTTCTAGCAATTAATCAATCAAATGTATCAGAGCCGCTTATTCGCATTTTTTGATATTTTAATTAATTAAAGTTGTGCGTGAGCTTGGGCATGATTGTTACAACTTACAAGAAATTACTAGTTACACACTGTTTCGTTTTTGGTAATATAATGTTGTGGTCGGATTAGCGGGATTATAATAAGCAATAGGCTTAGTGTGTAAATGACTTTACAACTTTTTAATGTACAACGACTCAAAAAGATCATATGCTATTACGAAAAGAAGGGATTCATTTTTTAAAGATTGAGAAAAAAGCAAATGATCTACTAATAGTTTTCGAGAAGTGCGATACAAAAAGCACCTTTACCTGTTAATAATTATGTTTTATGATTTTTCTGCAAAAAAACGGATTGTCTGAAATTGTTGCGATGATGTTTGTAGGTATAGTTTTAATTTAAAATGCTACTTAAAATCACTTTTGGTAATCTAATGACAAGTAGCAGCTAATCGTTTGATTATTATTATAAAAATATAAATCCAAAAGTCACACTATTGATATAAAAATGCAAAATAAATATATTTATCTAAGCAAAAATTAAATTATTTGCCTCTAAATCAAAAATTAAATCTTGCTTTTTTCCATAAATTAATAGTACAATTTCATTTTAATTTAATATGTTTATTTTGCGTTTTTTGTCAAATATTATTTATTGAGTTCGCCCTTATGATTGTAAACGCCTAATACATAAAATATAAAAATATTTACACAGCGTATTAAATAAATACTGACATTGTCATAATAACAATATATGTATTTATTATTTAGCTACAGTATTTTACATACGTAAAATCAATAGAGATCAAAAACAAAAATATATTAGCAAATTGCGTATCGAAAATATAAGTTCTATCTTAGTTACTCCTAATTTGTTATATTAATCATAACATGATTACTACCAATAGATACCAAAAGTTGACAGTTTATTACAATATATATGCATTGTAAAACTGCATCGATTTAGTTAGACAAAGAAATGGGTAAATCTTAACGCTGTTTGTCACTTGGTGAACAATTTTTAACAAACTTTGAATAAATTTAATTAAAAACACAGGATTGATGAGCTATAGAGCTGAAATGTACATAAACTACAAATAAGATTTGTGAACCAACCTTGTGTCTTCAATTAAATTTATTCAAAGTTTAGTTAGACAAAGTTTGGTTTGAATAAATATCTAAATATTATTAAATACATATAATATGAAAATATGTGTTTTTATTGTACATTGTCAATGTTACTGTTCCAATAACAATATATTGAATATACCTATTGAAAAGATACTGTAATCAATTATTATTAAAAATATATAGAATATTGAAGAAGAATAACTTTTTTATTGAAACTTTGACAATAACATAGATAGATAATGCAAGATCTTTAAATAAATAAATGAAAGCATTTTTCTACTACGTTATTTAAGGATAAAAAATCAATATTTTTACTAAGAAAATCCTCGAAATAAAATCCATCAATTTTATAAATATTATAGTTATCTTGAATTATAATATTGATGAATACAAGTAGCTATCATTATTAAGTATGCAGAAAAATAGTAGAACAGTTACACCATATTAGACTTTAATAAATTTGATTGCATAATAAAAAGAGATATTCATATGATATTCTTACTTAAAATGCAAACAATCTTTATATCCTTGCCGAAATATGTGTATCGCCTTAAAGTTATTCTACTATATGATTCTAATTAAAGTTTTGTTTAAAAATCTACAAAATTTATTATTTATAGATAACTTAACAAATCATGCTCGCCAAATAATAAAAAAAAATGTTCATAAACAAATTATGGAAATGATTTTTAAATGAATTCCATACACTTTAATTGCACAAGTTATTTTAAGGGTAGAAAAATCAGCAAAATTTGATAATCGATAAAATGACAATAGCAAATTTATTAATTGGTGCAGGGTGATTCATTGCATAATGACGTTATGAAAAAAATGTCTTTATAGTTGACGTGACATATCGGAATTGTATAAAATATAATTACTAGGCATGTTTTGTCTAATCATGTACAATTATTAATGAATTACATGACTAAACAATAAAGCTAAAGTTAAAAGCTTATTATTGATTTTATTACCCTTTCATTAGATTAAATGCATATTGGTCATTATCTGTGATTGTGGTTTAAATTAAATATAAGGGTGATTAACCTGAAGTTAGATCGAAACTAAATACCTACACTTTCTTAAAAGAATTTGGCATTTGACATCAATACTTGTAATTAAACATTATTTAATAAAAAATATATTTTTTCTTATCAATTTTAATTGTATTATAAAAAGATATTTTAAAACTGACAAAATAATTTCTGTTTGTATTATTTTCAAATCGATGACACATGACTTCGAATAACATTACTATTAAATATAGTTAATTTATAATTAATCAAGGGTAAACTATAGGAGCTTGCAGGAGTTCTCGCTAATCCCCTATAAAGCCTTTCATCCTATTCAAAATTATTTTGAATAATAAAACACACAAGCAATAATTAGAATTACAATTAAGATTAGAATTAGTTAGAATTTTTTCCTTTGATAAAAAAATGAGCTCAGTAAAATTGACAATGTGTACTACTGTGTCCAAAAAGTAAAAATAATTTTCAATTTAATTAGCCCAGGTAAACCGTACATCAATTATATTTTTTCTTGATAACTTGTAAGCATTGTAATAAATATCTAACAATTTTGACATCAAAACATTAATTAGTTTTTGTTTTACGGCTAATGTTATAAGACGCTAAAAGTGGAAAAGGCGATTGTTCCAATATTGAGTAAAAAAGTTGCAACAAATTTTGATTGAGGAATGAAATTTTGGATGTAGAAATGTTCGGAATCTTGCAAAAAATCTTCTGGGACCATGTTTTGTCAGAAAGCAATGCTTACAAGTGGTGGAATCAGTTAAAAGAAAGTCGAAAAGGTTTTGAAGACAAAGAATGCTTCGAACGAGCATCAACCCTTGCCGACGCCAAGAAAACCAAAGAAATTGTGCTTGGCTTTCTAAATATGTCTGTTCGGGATTTGTTGGCATGCCGAAGGAGTTTGGTCTTACTTTTTGGACACAATAGAATATGTCGCGTTACAAAATTATTCATCCGATTGGATTTATCATACTCTAATATCAATTAATAATTAAAAATTACTACCGATACCAGAAGGATTTTACTTGAACCGACAATTGCTAGGTATAATTTTATCCATCAACCGGCACTCATTCAATCATTAATGCTCTTTATTAATACACTAATTGATGAAATCAGTCATAATCAATTTAATTATAATTCGATAATAATAATCATCTATTATACAACTAAACTTGTTATGTAAAGAGATAAGTACGTTATTTTTTGGCATAAAATACTTTTTTACCTGAAGAGGCACACATTTAATGTTCTTTGTAAAAAGGTCAAAGCAAAAAAATCTCTTAGTCGATACAAAAATCCTGTTAATTTTTAACCATAAAAAGATGATTACAAAATACTTAATCCTTTTGTGTAAAAAACCACCACTACTCTAATCTTGTAATAGCACTATGATTTTTGCCTTTAAATAGTTCCCACCCTAGACAGATTTTATCAGTGCGAATTTGCTTCTGCTGCTGCAAACAACTTGAAAAAAATTAAAAATAATTATATTTTTAATTTTGTTTCAACATCTTTAACAAGTAAGTATTGAAAATTTAACTTTTTTTGTTTATATAGTTTCTTTATAACAATTTTGCTTATATTTATTTACATTTTTATTTTTTTTCGCAGAATGTTCAAAATCATCATCTTCACTCTAATAATGTTAACTTTAAGTGTTGCTGCCCGCACACTTAAAGTAAAACATTTAAATACGGAGGAACAAATGTCAACAAATTTGTTTAAATTTGTTGCATTACCGATCCTGTTCAAAGTCGTGCCTTCGCACACAAAATCAATCATGAAACGTTCAACCACAAACATGAAACATCCACGCAGCGCCTACTGGGGTTTGAACGACGTCTCGCAACGCCAAAGCGTGTGGCAACCGCAAGTCTACCAGGTAAACGCCGGCCCCTATTTCATTCCCATCTGGAACGGCGGCGCCCAGCTCTACTACACACCGGCGTATAATCAACGCAAGAACGATATCTACGCCACGACCAACGTCTATGAAGAAACGCCGGTGAAGTTTGACAACGATGATGACGATGATGCGCCGACATGGGGCGAACGAACGCCAACCACACCAAAACCGTACACATTTCCGCCGCTGGTTTACCTCGTCGATTCGAAGAAGAATGGTGCGCAGAATTCGCGACGCAATTCGCTGCGTTCGCTCGAGGCGAGAAAATCGACGACGACTACGATGCCGTTCGTTGAAACTGAAACGCAGCCGACTAGATGTACCTGGGCGATTATTTCCTGCTGCTTACCGTCATCGCCGAGTGTGAAGTACAACTGCTTTGAAGAGTTGGGTTGCATCGGCGCATTTTGGGGTAATAGTCCATGCGATCGTAAGATGGCCATTGCTGCTGCAAATGCCGTCTCGAAGTATTACGATTCGAAATAGTGATATAGCTGGTTTCTGTATAAACTAAAATCTAATTTGTAAATTTTCTAATTTGTAATTTTTATTCAAATATATCTATATCTAAATAAATTGTACATAACTTAAACATTTTTTATTTCGTATGTTTATAATTCTAACTTTGTCTTATTCTATATTTAAGTGATTTTAATATACTTTTTACATCTTTACTCAACAAAATTGTGAAATGCCAAGTTGATTCCAATTAATGTTTGGTTGTTACAGGTGAATCTGACATAGTGCCGGATTAATCCTTCTTTGAGTCTTAAATTTAATACAAAGTCCAAACCGTTTTCAAAAATTTCACAATTGATTTGTCAAGTACAGAGTCGTTACCACTAGTGTTCCGTGTATTCCACAGGCCTGTGCTCTTAAAGAGTCCGGTTTACAGGAATCAGTTAATAATAAGCATATATCTGTGATGAATCATTCTCGTACTTAATAAGGGTCGTATAAAACGCCGCGCGCTTGTGAATCGCAAATCGTGTGAAGCGACAGGTCGCAAATTGCATTAAACAAAACATCGAGGCCCGCGTTAAACTAGATCAAATCGCACTTGTGAATCGTGAACCTAGAACACAGGCCCATTACCATGTAGTTCTGCCACTATTCTAAACTATATGTGACAAAACTCTTTCAATGTCTTCATTAATTGTCTACCCAAGTTCTTTTCTACGGAGTAACCATTCTGAACGGATTCTGGCATCATCTTCAACTCTTAAAGCAAATCACAGATATAATAAATGGCAATACTAGATATACAGTCATTAATAATAAAGTTGCCATAACAATGGAACCTAAATCCGCGCTATTTGTCTTACTTGGTTAATCCGGCACTGATCTGATATTTTATGAGGGTCTATGAAAATATATGGAAAATCGAATCAAAATTTAATGCAAAGCCTTGCACAGAATCATATTATGAAATACTTTAGCTATAATTATTATTAGTAGTGTCAAATATGCTCACTGCTCATCGTCGTGTACATTATTAGTTTTCTCCTGGTAGTTGTGCAAACATACATACACCATTCGGTTGGCGGCTAGTAATGGTTGAGTTTGGTCGTCACCCCAATCATATCACATATTTCTCCTTCACTGGTATTGCGGGTCTGTGTGAATTCACATCCGTTGGTTGATGACCCAGCAACGCTGTCTGTAAAGTCGCACAAAATATCTGAAAGATATACCGAGTACTCACCGACCGATTTACCATCAATACGAATTTTGAGACAATTTTATACGAACTCGGATATTGAAGATGGTGGAGGTGGTAGAGAATTCAGAGAAGAATTGCGGCGTGTTACTATTGCTCACCACCTAGGCATAGAGTAGTGAAGCGACCGAGGTAACTGAAAATTATTCGCGTCAACTGACAGCTGTTTTATTACCGCCGGTTTATAATGAATTCAAACACACGTATCAGCAGATTGGAATGATTTGTGATGTTACATATGGCGAATTGGAACCGCTATCCATTTATCTGCCGGTGGAGTATGTTACATGATCCAGAACTGTTAATTTTTAATCCATGAGGGCGTGTATTCTAAAGTAGTTTGTCAAAATGATGGTTTTACACAATAGGGCTAAATTGACTCAAGATTATATTTTAATTATAATTATTATTTAAGCTAAGTTGAAAATTTCCCAGAATGCATCAATCACACAAAATACTATCTAGGTATAGGTGGCGATGTATCTGCACGATATTCTAAAATCTAGCTAGCGTAACGGGATGGACGAAATAAAATGACGACGCTTGGGGTTGGCAGGTAATGATAAAAATAAGAATAACTCAATAAGTCTATGAATGTTAATTGCATACGCTACATCACTCAAACACTTACATTATTATCATTTAATCTAATATTGCACGATAATAAAAAAATAAAATATTTCGTACAATTGAGGAATTAAAAAAACAATAATAGAATAAAAATTACAGTCAAGATGTTTGCTGGCTGTCAAATTATTAAAAAATTTCAAGTTCAGTGATCAACAAATAAAAGTAAAATAAAAATGTGTTGTAGTTTCAAAATAATCCTCTTCAAATAAAACTTTCCCAAAACAGGAATAAAATACCTGCAGAAATACAGTGCAGTACAATTATATGTTTCCACTAATAAATTATACTGTTCGTCGCATTAATCGACCTAAAAAATTTTAATTATATGAATTTTTTTATAAATAAATAATTCTTAATTAAATCTTACAAAGCGAACTGCGTTTAATTTTAATAATTTTTCAGATTAATAATTCAATGTTTCTATTTTTTCTAATGCTTAGTTATAATTTATTTTTATTAAATTATGTAAATACACGTTATCAGTTGTAATTGTGTATTTTGTAGGATATTACTGTATAGCAGGGGTGGACAAAAGCCGGCCCGCGGACCAAATTGAGCCCGCGATTCATTTTCACCGATCGCCAAAATAAAAAAATAAAAAAGATGAAGCATTCAAAATGCTATCGAAAATGTTTCTTGCCCGAAAGTCGCATCTCGAATATAAGTTGATTTATGAGGATGAAAGGGGACGAGTTTAACATTTATACAAATATTTATAAAACTATCAATCATTGGAGAAAATTAAGTTTATCAAAATTTGTAACTAATGAAATTCTACATACAAAGAGTACAATGAATTATATTGTTTTTAATTCTAAATTGCAATAAAACTCATTAAAAATTTCTATTAGGGATGAACATTATTAAGGATTTTAACAACAAAATTTCCTCAAAATTAACAAAAACTTATTAATGATACTATGCAATTTTATACTAGCCATTAATTTAATCATTGTCGATTTTAATGTTGAATATTATACAAAAATTGTACATACGTGCTGTTATAATAATATTTTTTTTGAAATATTCACTTTACATTACGCATTTGAACTCTAAAATTGCTAGGGAATTTTCTTTGAGAATCATAATCACGTGACAACCCATAGACGCACATGGGTATTTGATGACATAAAGGTTATCTTAAGTTAGTTACCTCTTTAGCACTTGAGGTAAACATTTATAACTATAGGTTTTTATGTGATTATTCTTTCAAATGCTGTAAACAATCATAATTATAAGGTCTATTACTAAGTTTTTACACTTTTTATTGTAATTTTGTGAGCTTCGTTCAGACAAATTAATTAATTAATCTTATATAAAGTATTATCCTTTGTTAACTACTACTCTTGTCCCATCTTTTAGGCCGCGTACGAATTCTGTGCCTATTTTTCTTTCGTCCTTTTACTCAATCGAAAAATCGGCATATTTTTTGGCTCCTTCGAAAGATGTGTAATGCTGCTTTGCTAAGTCATGGGCCATCGACCAGAACAAGTGGTAGTGTGAAGGAACAATGTTTGGTAAATATAGTGGGAGATAAAACATCATCTGCAAAGTGTCCTTAACAATTTTTGCGATATATGGACGAGAGCGTGGCCGAATATTGTTGTGCTGAAAGATTACTCTAACATGTCTTTTAGCGCATTGGGCTGTGTTTCAGTTTCAATATTCGGCTCAATTGCATAAATTATTGTTTATGATGTTGATTGTGTTCTTCAATAATGGTTTAGATAACTTGGCATGAATTTTCAATTAATAATGTCTACAACTCGTCGCCTTCTAACTCTACCTGTCGCCCTGCGCATCATTTGATACTGATGTCAAATTTTCCACTTTTAAATCGTCGGTACTAGTAATCACACGTTTTTATTAGTGGAGCATGTATCACACAGCAACTGACGACAATCAGCTGCCCTTTTGTTAAAATTAAAGCAAATTTGCAACACTTTCCGCAAAATGGCTTTTTTTGGTACAAACCTCGACATGTTTAGCCTATAATAAAGGAATGTTGTTTACACTTCAGCGATATAACTAATACTGATTTTTATAGAAAAATAATAGCATTGTAAAGTACGTTTATGTCCAAAATGGTCTGATGCGATTTAATGTTAGTTTTACAGTCTTTAAAGAAAGTGTAAAAATTTATTAATAGACCTTATATAAAAAAACTCATGTGGCCCGCCGATAAAAAATAGTTGCCCATCCATGCTGTACAGTGATACTTTGAGATACGAGTTAAACCCGTTCCATCAGCGGCTTTGTAACTCAAATTAGCTTGCATCACAAACGAAATATATTTATTAATTAAATCGACTTACAGCTTGTATCTCGAAACTCATTTAGGTTCTCAAACAGAATATTAGTCTGAGTCACAGCACATACCTAAAACAATTAGTATGTTAAGCTGCTCGCATCGAGGTTCCACTGTATGTGCTACTGTATTGGCAGATAATAAATTTATCCAAACAATGGAAGCTAAATGTAACAATCTGGGCATTAATTATCGATTTTGTGCCTAACCCTTGTTGAACCATGAAAATGATGAACTGTTGGCAGCAATTGTAAGAAAGTGCACTTATAAACTTTATAGTATCTTTTACCTTGCAATTGTCTCACATACCTCAGAATCAAAGCAAGCAGACAACGATGTGGTTGGAATAAAGAAAATATTTTCCATTTTTATATCTAAATTTATATTTAGGCCTAGTATTTGTAGTTTCCTTTTTTAGCATATAGTATGTTAATATTTACTCAATGAATAATCTCATTATAAAACGTAGTTTTCTGATGATGTGCACGAGGCAAATATATAAAATGATTCCAAATTTGAAGTTAAAATTTTAAGCGGGTGAATCTCACATAGTCGGTTCGTATCTACGATGGACTCTGCTCTAGTTTGGCTACCATCACACAGGTGGCGCCAATGCGCATTGCACTGCATTGCACAATAATTTAAAAAATAATTATCAATTTTCAAATGCCTAGAACTTTTTTATTATTTGAAATACGCGCTTCGAAGTAGTTGGAATGGTTTTAGAACATCAAATCGCATTTAAAAACCAAGTTTGGACCCAATTGCTCTATTCTAGGTGAAGCTATAGCAAATAATATTGGCTCCTTCATCAAAATTTGAATAACTTAATACTTAAAACTTTTTTGTTGCTCAAAATACATTAGTGGGAGCACTGCTGAGTGATTGAATTTACCTTTATTTTATTCTTCTATGTGGTTGTATAGTTTTATTCAATTTATATAAAGCCTAATTCATAAAATATCCATAAAATATTTTTATAATTTGCATTACTTGGTATAGATAACTCTATATACATTACCCAACCCTCAACTCGTGACAATTTAGTCTGTGTCTACGGTAAGGATGACCATAGTTTGACTACCATCACAAAGGTGGCGCTAACGCCAAATGTGAAAGAAAATCTGGACTGTCATTTTTTCATCATTTGTTGTGCTTGTTGTCTAAACGAAGATGAATCAAAAAGAAGTACGAAGATTTATCAATTTTGCAGTCAGTGTTTAATTAATTAAACCTAATTATGGAAATGAAACACGAAGACACCGTTCTAACAAACATAATGTAAGTGTATTCAATCACCTATGCATTAATAAATCGAAATCATTTAATAATAGATTGTATTGTGAGTGTGCAATCGGCATCAAGAGTCGAATTCGCTAAAAATGTGTGTTGCTTAAGAACTCGTATGGATAAGACAACTGGCCGCTGAAAGGATGCACGTCCTTTTATAGTCATGGGAATTGAAAAAGCTGAAAGGATTGAATCGTGTTATGCTAATTCTACGTTTCATTTGTATAGATGCAGCCACATTTAAAGCTGTTATTATCAGGTAAGTGATCGTGTTGAATTATTATTATAACACAGTATAGTAAAATGTATTTCTTAGTTTGAATTGACAGTTTATGAGGAAGGTGATTTCTGAAGCGATACTGCAACATGTGTTTATCGCCAAGTACAACACTATTCACAATCAGATGTGTGACGATTGCCAAGATATATAGATTTTCGTCAATATCCAGAAGACCTGTTACGGGAAATTGTATCGATTGCACGTAAGATGCAAGATTATCTCATTGAATATTCGCCATTATGTGCAGCTGACGATGAAATACTCAGTTTGAGATGCCCATCCATTGCA
Source organism: Adinopsis sp. GC000173 (assembly GCA_030264715.1). Lineage (NCBI taxonomy): Eukaryota > Metazoa > Arthropoda > Insecta > Coleoptera > Staphylinidae > Adinopsis > Adinopsis sp. GC000173. The sequence continues at coordinate 27,391 of JARJDW010005212.1, forward strand.
AGTAAGCTTTTCTCGATTGTTCTCTTAATATTTTAATTAATGCTATTCATACTTTAAAGGAAAAGAATTAAATTGCCGTTATAAGGATTTACGAACGCCATATGTATCAGTCCACATCAAAGATACTCTACAGACATACTACGTCGATAAAGTGGTTGCTACAGTTACGGAGGGGTCTCACTCGACAAAAATCACATGACGTCATCTAGAAGCTATTCAGCACACAATGAAAACAACGACTGGCAGAAAGCAGGCGGAAGCATCGGCTCGAAGTAAAACTATACTTCTAAAGCATGTAGCTATGCGGTAATGGAGAAACTTCTACTACAACCAGGTGGAATATATTTTGCAATGATATTATAAGGTTAGTATTTATTTTTTTCAATACTTATTAAACTTTATTTTGTGTTCTATATATTGCAATATCGTTTATTTTATTACACTTGCTTGTAAACATGGTATATTGTTGGGTATTTAATATCTGTTTTTTTTTCTGTTATTTTAGAATGAAGATCTAACCAACCAAGTCCAGAAATTGAAGAACTCTGAAGGATTATTCTGTGTGTTGGCGAAAGAAAAGCCAGAGGCGTTCTTCTACATTCTATCAGTCGGTGAAAACCACAAGGCGAGTAAATAGATTAAGCAAATCCTGCAAGGAATGACGAAACCGGTCTATGGC
>JARJDW010005213.1:0-12706 GCA_030264715.1 Adinopsis sp. GC000173
ACTGCCTACTTTTTGAAATTTAAATATTGGCGCGAGTTTTGAATGACATTTTCGCGTTCGGGCATGCGCATAAGTCCATTATCGGGATATGTCTAGCATCCTTGTTTTAATCATTTATTTCATATATCTGTCTACCTCTATCTTGCAGGTCATTTTTTAATTATTCTTGCTGTCTCTAGAGCTCTATGAGGTCAACAGACCGAGTTTGATGTCAATTAGAGTAACCCCCCCCCTTGTAGGAGTTGTTACGAAATGTTAGAAAAAAATCCCCAAAAAAGTACCGCAAAATATTAAAAGTTTATTATAATATATATTTATTAATAATTAAATTAATCAATACTAATTGATGTTTCAGACAGTGATTGAACTCTTTAAAAATGTCAAATTGTATTTTATTTAGAGTTCTGTTACGGATTAACTCAATATTTTTAAAATCAAATATACCAAGAAAATGTTCCATAACTTTCATTATTTTTATAATGTTACGATATGTAACTGGGAGTAAAACTCAGATGGAATTAGACACTTGAATTGGCAATGAAAGTTCGTTTATTTGATGTTAATTAATTTAAAAAAATTATAATATAAAAAGTCACTTACCAGTTCATGCTGTTGGTTGGGCCTACGTTGTTAACTTGTTAACGTTGTTAACCGGCGCGGATGGATATTCGGAAAAGGCGTAACACAACGATCGCGTATCAGTGATAGATATCGATTAACTATCGGTACCAAACTTATTTAACACGTAAGTTTGGTACTTACTCAGCAATAATCGGTCAATACACCTGCGACTGCTGAATCAGAGTTGACGGTCAGTCACCGCCAACGGAACTGATTCAGCAATCATCGGTTGCATTGGCCGATATTGCTGAGCGCGCAAACCGCGGTCGTAGACCCAGTAACCTGACGCAGCACGTGCGGTACAGGTATGGGCTAATGTCACTTACGCAACATCCCCCCGGGTAAGGGAAATGTCCCCTGACATTTGGTGCATCACATATAAAACACCCGAAACTTCCGCGAAGTAAGTGTAACTAGCCCAACTTTTAACAATAGTTTAAAATAAACATTTTTTTCTGTTACATTATTACATACAATTTGATTAAATACAATCATAACTGCGACCATCTTTCTCCTTAGGTTGGCGTGTTCTTCTCCGGTAATTCTGTGGTGATCCTCTGCTTCTTGTCGTTGCTACTTATTTCCCCCTTTCAATCGATTGTTCTTCGGAGAGACACCAATGATCAAACTCCTTATATATACTCAATTATCTCCCGATGGTATTATCCTTCCATCACGATGATCCAACATTTACTTCCACATTTGAACATCTTTCAACATTTTACTTTAACTTTTAATTTGGCGCAACATTGTATTCTCTCAAGGCGGATTTTTCCTTCCGTTCTTCTCGAAGTTATCTGCGTTGATCACCTGATTGCTTTATCTTCAACCATTATTTATAACTAGTCTCACCGAAGCTTCTAATAGACGCCCACGTAGGGAAGTCGATTAGTCGAGTCGTGACGTATCCATCTCCCATTTTAATCCAATAACTAAAACTAAAAACAAACACAGCAGCAACTTCTCGTTCCAATTTAAAAACTAATTCTACATATAACCACAGACAATATAATATACAGATGGAACAATACGTATGGGAGAAATCTTATATTTTTTTTGTAGTTTTGGGAGACAACGTTAGGAACGCCACTAGTCCTCTTTTATAATAATATATATTCCTGGTAGAGGGCGTTTTAAAATTATCCACTGTTATCCACTGTTGCCCTTTGAATAGGCGCGTTTTTACTATATTTGAAAATATATTTTTCTACATTGAAAAATTTTTAAATTCCAATTGGAATAGCAGTATTAAACAACCATATTTTATTAACAATGAAATAGAACATTCTTTGTTCCAAAATAAATCAACCATTTGCGTTTTTTGTTAAATGAATTTAAATAAAAATAAANTTTTCTACATTGAAATATTTTTTAAATGCCAATTGGAATAGCAGTATTAAACAACCATATTTTATTAACAATGAAATAGAACATTCTTTGTTCCAAAATAAATCAACCATTTGCGTTTATGGTTAAATGAATTTAAATAAAAATAAATCAATTTAAATAAAAATAAGTTAAATTTGATAACTTTATTTGATGACTGAAGTGTTCAGTCATTCTGCCGCTGCTGCCTTAAAAACCGGCATTGCAACCGGAGAAATTAAAAGTGCCGATAGTACCAATACCGCCAACTTTTTGAAAATATGAACAAATTATTTGATAGTTTAAATTCAAAAAATTTATATAGCAAAAATCCAAATGCCCGGCCATTAAACCGATTTAATATCGAAGCTAATGAATATTTGAAAAATTCAATTAATTGGGGGTCTACATGGCCTGCAACAATCGATATACGCAATTTTAAATTTATTTGAGGAATTATTAAATGAGGGACAATTATTTTTATTGACATTGAGGCTAAATCAAGATGCATTAGAATTTTTTTTCCATTTTGCGTGGTTAGAAAGGCACTTATAATAAAAATCTTACGTCGTCAGATATTAGATCTTCTTTCTCGCAATTTTTATCAAACACTTTACTAGTACCTGCAAATACCGCTAATTGTGAAAAGGATTCTGATTTCATTTTAGATATCGATAATACTTCAGAGTATAAAGCAATTAAAGATTTAACTCATGTTCATATTAATGATGAAAACATTGAGATAAATATTCAATTTGAACAAAATTGTGATACTTTTGAAAAATTTCATATCGAAGGTGATACTTTAGAATGCAACGCAATTCGTTATTTTGCTGGTTATCTAGTCAAAAAACATTTAACTAAAGTTGCCTGTGATGCTTGCACAAATGTTTTAATTAATACAAGTAATGACTGTATTTCAAAATCAGAACTTTTATTAATGCACAAAGCATATAGCTCTTTAGTAAATAATTCTGATATTGGAAATTTAAATAACCCAAGTGACGACTGTAATAAAATTGTTTATTTGCATTTAAATATTTTTATGAAAATATTCAATATTCAAAAACATGAAAAAAAAATTATGACTTCGATAGTCGATTTTATAGTCAATGACAAAAAATATATGATTAAGACACAATGGTTTGATGTAAATAATACTTGTTATCAATATAGAATTGACATATTAAAGCAGCTAATTAAAATAAGAATTAATAAGGCATGTAAATGGATAAACCAATAATTAAAACTACCAAGAACTGTAAATCACCATAACTTAAAAATTTTGATGCATGCGTAGAGTAGTATTAGTTATTAATTTATTTCTAGTAGTAGTAGTAGTAGTGCATGTTTTCGCAAATTAAAAAAGCCAAAAATTATTTTTTTGCTATATGTGCAACCAACTTTACATTTTACCTAAATTTCTAGGATGAATAGAATGTCCTATCTGTATATTATATGGTCTGTGCTTAAATGTAGACATGTAGTATTTTTAATATGACAATGGTTGAGATTTTATCCATGCCAATACATCCAGTAGAAAAAATTGGATTAAGACTTCCAAAATGTTATAATTTCAACTACATGTAAGTATAGTAATGCAGATTATACGAGATTTTGAGCAATACCAACACATTTATTGATGACTCACACAGTAAAAGATCTTGAATGCGATACAAGAAATGTATGAACATACATTTTTGGAGAATATGGATTTAAAATGATTAGGTAGTTTTTTATTTAGTTACTAGTGTCAACACAAAATAAATTTTCTTCGACACGATGCAATTGCTTCTCACGAACGTTGTGTTATCATTAGAATTATCAAGATAGGATTTTATTTTAGGTTTATTTGGGTAGATGAACGTCAAATTCTTGCAAGACGTTAAATTTGGAAGGTTTTAGAAACAGTGGAATTGTATAGGATGTGTAACAAAGGAGTATAGAATGTAACTTAATTTATTACTAGTACACAGTAAACAGTACAATTATTTAAGTCACCTTCCATGTCCGAAGGCACGGATAAAATGAACGAGGCCTGCACTTGTAATTGTCTAAACGATAGAATCAGCATACGTGTTGGTACACCGCACGTATAACTCCGCTAAAAAGCGAAAAAGTCGACGGTGAAAGAGTGATTATTAAAGTTCATGGTGAGAATTGTGAAACATAACAGTGAAATGAACATTCTGTGAAAGTTTGAACAATTAAACTTAAATAATAAAAAAGTTATTAATTTTTATTAATACTGATGTAAGTACTTCCACTATTGCGCAATACCTCATTACGCAATACTCGTGCAGTATTGCGCAATACCATCGCGCTATTGCGCAATACCTAAACGATAAAAATTCGTGCAAAAACACTAAAATAAAATACAGTGCAACTAAATAACATTTCAAAGACACAGTTTGTGATTGAAAAAGTGCGAAAAGACGCTCAGGGCGCGCCCGCCCAAAATATGGGCTCAAAAAATAAAACAGCCGCTGAAAAAGCGGCCCCGTCACAAAAAATTAAAGTGATTAGTGTAAGAAGTGCATTATGCACCGGAACGTTTAAAAAGTATGCTACGAGCGGCCCCGCGTTCAACCATACAATGGACCAGGCCAAAGACATCATTAAAAAAATCGACCAAGCTAGTCTTTAAAAATTATGTGAGTACCCGGAAAAAACAAAGTATGTGCCTTATCCTTACCGTATAATCTACATGTACAATCACGGAAAAGATAATGCAAAACAAGCCCTTAAACATGCAGAAAAAGTGAGCAAGTTAATTGCTGAAGTAAGCGAAAGAAAACTCAAAACTAATAAAACGACAAATGATCCGGCTACAACTGATAATAATGACAGTAATGAAATAATACCTAGCGTAAATAATAAATTAAAAGTAAATAACACTAAAAACAATGTGAAAATCATAAACAGTGATAGAAGTGAAATAAATGTGAAACCAGTTGGTGAACCATCCGTCAACAAGAAGACCACAAATTCTACCGACGCAACAGCACCCTCCGATTCAAATATCGAGATCAACATCCCTGATGATGAAAATTCTAACTCCAGTGAGGAGGACACCACTGCAAGAAAAGCAACTGACCCATTAACTATGGATTTCGTCTCCGATTCATTAGAAGACTCCGACATGGAACAGGATCCAACACCCTTCACCAACCCTCACCTAAAAAAGACTGCTAAAATCAACAAAATCAACGCACTATCGGCAAGGACAACACAACAGGTATTCCTTACAAATAGATATAACTTACCTGCGGAAAGACGCAACGTAACATATAACCAACAAGAGACAAACGAAAAACTTAATAAACGCGACCATGACCAATTAAGTGAACCTGAAACTGATGAAAATGAAAATGACAATACCAATATCAAAGAAAAAACCAACACGGTACGTAAAAACCCGCGAGTAAATTAAATAGAAATACACAGTGAGGTGCTTAACCCAAGCAAATTCGACAGACGCCTACGGTCAGTTGATAAAGTTGATTTCTCAATGCAATACAACAAATTTAGCGGTAGATATAAAATCCTACCAAAAGACAAATATTCTTACAATAAAATATACGAAACTCTTCCAACAATGGGAATTAAATTTCACACTTATGCAGACCGTGAAAACAAAAATACTTTAATGGTGATTGACGGACTCAACAATCACATGGACATTGCGGAAATAGCTGAACAAATCGAACTATACGGTTTTACTGTAGGCAGTGTTAAAAAACTAAATAACAAAAAAATGTATCCGTACTATAGTGTAGTATTTAATCAAAATGTGACGACCGATCAGCTTAACCAAACAATCCCATATATCCTAAGTTGGACCTGCAAATGATTCGTATGATTTTACTGATTTTGCCAATGTTACTAATGAAATTAATTCACTAATTGACGTAAATACTCTGGTAGGACTTATGAAAAGTTATGCGCAAGCATTAAAAGATAATCCTACCGAAAAATTCACTGTTTGGATTATTATTATTAATAATAATATGGGTTATTATAAATTATCCTTTTGAAACAATTGTAAAAGACTAACGTCAAAAATCATAAAATTAACAAACTATTTACATCAAAATGACATTGACATAATGTGTTTGTCAGAAACAGGTATCACTAATAATACAAAAATAAATTACAATTCATTTAGGAATTATGTATTTCATTACTTAGCAAAGCTAACCTGCAGTGGAGGGGTTGGCATCATAATCAAAAAATCTATTGATCACCGACGCATTGAACCACTTCCTAACAACCAAATTGGGAATATTTCAATACAACTATCAAACAAATTAATCATTACAGCAATTTACAAAAACCCCGCTAAAAGCTTGACTACTAACGACATTTTAGACCTTTTTAAACTTGGAAAAGATGTAATACTAGCCGGCGATTGGAATGCAATCACGCATGATTGGAGTGCAGGAAAAGCTAATCAAGCAGGCTATGAAATTGATAGCCTCCTATACAACCACCCCCAAATAAGTATGATCGCTCCAAAAACGCCAACTCATATAAGTTTTAGATATGGCACCGGCACGACCATAGACTTTATATTAACCAACACAACATATAATATTACCACCCCAATCACCATGAATGATCTTTCTTCTGACCACTTACCTTCAGTAGCGGCCATAGAAACTCCTAAACGTGCAACAGGTAAACCAAAAATCGAAATTAAATATGAAATATATAAACGCACAAATTGGAAAAAATTTAGAAACAATCACTGAAAAAATTGATGAATTGATTGATAAGGCCTAACCTTGCACATGCAATTCCTGCCTGGTTTGTTACCCACAAGGGAAGATTAAAATTCCACAAAATGGAAGTGGTAAAAAATAAGATGCTGCGCACCTGCACTAACGCAGCCTTCAGGTCAACAAATATTTCAGTGCACAACAAAAACGGTTCTACACAACCAAAATTTTCAATAATCCAATCACAAGCAAACTTATTGATAACTGCATTGATGGAACCAATGGTTTCCCTCATCAATCAATTCGATAAAAATGTGGCAAGATCGATAGAATAATCAAGTAATCATGCAGGTCCTGCATACCTAAACAACGGTTTTTTTTTGTGACCGGTTTCCCTGTTAAAAGTGTGCCCCCAGTGTAAATAAAAACAAAAGACAATTTAAATATACTTAGTATACATTTATATAGAATTTATCAAGCTATTGTAGGTCTAAGGACCCTAGGCATAGTGTTATAGCTACAGGAATGCGACTCTGAGCCACTCGCTATAATTTTATGTAGTGATGCGAAAAGTCCCCACCTGTAAATAGTATTGTAAATATTGGTCCTAAGTTAATAAAAAAAAACGAAGTGAAAGCGTATACCTGTTAACCCGAATGCCCTAATGTAGTATTCAAGTATAAGTCTGTTCACAATTCTCTGAGAAAGAAAACGATATATAAAATGTATAGAATACGTTAAAATATGATACATCTTTATTTAAAAATTTATCAAAAATGTATTAAATAATATAATGTAAAAATAACTATTAGTCCGTTAATTATATCTCTCAATCAAAATGATTCAGAGTGGTCTTTCTTGATTAATGATTAATTTTATTCATTAAAAATGTTAATAAAAATAATAATAATAATATAATAAAAAATTATTTTTTAATAAATTTTTGAATAAAAATGTATTTTAATGTATTTTATGTAACGTTTTCTTTCTTGCGCACGGAAATTCCGTATTACTATTCTCGCTTTCTCACTACTATTAGAATTGAAGTAGCAATGGTTTATTCTTCTACCTGGCGCAATAAAGCATGTTCGAATAGTTTTTGTTTTATAATAGAAATTATTACACCCTTTCTATTATGTAGATATTTTGAAAGAAGGTCACTTGGGACCGAGAATTGTAAACAGACTATACCTGCATGCATAATATTAAAAGCAAAAAAATAGTTATATTATTTACGGTGACGAAGTAGTTTTTAAACGAATTATTTATTGATTACACTTTAAATTATTGATTGATTATAATATGTGACAAATTAGATTAATGTTAACTTATGAATATTATCTTATAAATGTTAACTTATAAATGAATACTATGGTATCTATCTTATGAATAGATTCTTATGAATAAAACTTATATACTAACTTTATGTAATCTATCTTATGAATAGATCTTATGTACTAACTGTATGTAATCTATCTTATGAATGATAATTAATTCTAAGGTACAAGCTTATATAGTAAAAATGATATCAACAAGACGTGATATCGTGTTACTTATTGTTAGTAAAATTGGAAATAGATGATAAACAATTGATTCATCATCAAACTGCTGAATCGTCATATTATATCGTACATTGTTGTAATGGGGTCGAATCTTGTAATTCCTCCCCCCTAAGAGTAGACAAAGGTTTTCGAAAAAAAGCTTTGATTTTACAATTTTTTATAATATATAAAAGCAAAATTGATAAACTAATACGAAATAAAATGCTTAATAATATAGGTAAAATCCTTATTTTATCATCCCTTACGATGATGACTTCTTTATGCCATCTAAATCTATTAAAGGATCAAAATTGGTATTATTGATATTCTTATAAATATGGGTTATTTCTGTAAGATCGATGCTTTTCAGTTCGATTGTATTTATTTTTGCTTTAACTTGAGTAAGATTTAATTTTAATTTTGGTAAAATAAACGGCTAAAAAGTATTATCTATTATATTTATACGATTGTAAAAAGTACTATTATTTATCTTAATTAAACATGATTTAGGTATCTGGATTAGGGCAAGTTCCTTAATATTTACATATTGTTGTCCTTTACAGGTAAGTAATACTTCTAATGTTTTTACAGGTATTGCTAATATTTGATTACTGGTTAATTGTACAATACAATATGATTAGTTGATAACATAATTCGTTTTAATTCACAATTATTTTGTTTGTGGTTGATTATGTTAGAAATACAATTTCGTTGACTGATGTTGTTACTTTGACAAAAGTATTTATGATCAATGTTAACACATAACTGTTTCTGATAAAGTGATTCTTGTTCATTCACAATTAAATAAGTTTCATTGGGAATAATAGCAATATTTTGATAAGGAACAGGGAATAATTTATATGATAAATAGGTTGTTGGATTAATGATAGCAAAATGTATTGCAAACATTATTTTATTGTTTTTAAACAGAACTTGTACACCTAATGCTTGGTAATAATTTCTGTTATCTTTGAATTTTAGTAATTGATTTGGTTGGTAGATGGCACAAAAATGTAGCTTCACTCAACGTGAAGGCATTCTTTGCTTTACAAAATAGATCTTATGCGAGTTGACAAGCTTTCTAGTTGTTGTGTTAGACTTAGACAGTTAGATTAAATAATTAATGGAAAATTCTTGTTTAAAAAGAATTGAAGTGTCTGATGCCAAAGAATAATTAAATTAAAAGTAAATATATATTATAGGAGTAGTTTTGTGTGCAAAGAATTCTATAAAATCGTTTAATATTCTTTACGAGAATTGAAAAAGTTATTACATTTTGAGATGAATACGAATAAATCAGCAAGTTTATTGCAAAAAATAGTGTGAATATTATACTTTTCAACATATTTATTTACAATTACAATTAGCATAAACAATTTGATATTTAAAGGTTAAACATTATATTATCACAATATTTCTATTAGCAACACGGATAACAGAAAAATATATCTTAAACATACGCTTTATTTGTATATTGCACATACGAGCAGCGGCACGATTTATTGCCGGGTTCGTTTTGAGAACGCTCCGCTATTTTCGCAAAAACTCTGCGGTCAAAGTGCGTGAAAATAAGTTTGGACTAAATAATAATGTGTTTAAACATGTGTAATACATTCTATTAAAATTTAAGTGAAAAATATTAATAAACTTTTAAGTTATTGATTTTTTAGTGTTTTGACGCAATTAGCGTCAACTATTGCGCAATCGCTTAAGAACAAAGGAAGTCAGCTAGTTTTTCCAAAACTGTGCTGCGAAAATATTCCGAATTAAGTTTTTAGTTATAAACATTGTATATAATAGTGAGTAGTATAATCTATTAAAATTTTAGTGACAACAATTAATAAACTAATTAGTTATTCATTTTAAAAGTGAGTTGTGCAATATTGCGCAATAATTGCAATTATCGCGTAATAGCCAAAAGACATATATCCACTTTACAAGTGATTTACGACACAGCCGTCAAATTTAACTGCTGCAATGCAACAAATTAAGTGATAGAGACACATTTTGATCGGGCGGTCACAAACTACAACATATTAGAATCTCGCAACTTTTCGGTGAGGTCCAAAATCCCTGCTGCTTTGTGCAGTTAGTGACATCGAAGCTCTAAATCTCAAAAACTGTCCATTTAAAAAAAAAATAACCCGGGAAACTTTTGATCAGGAGGTCTCAAACTACAACATATCAAAATCTCAAAACTTTCCAGTTAGGTCCAAAAACGCTAGTCTTTTGTGTAGTTGGTGAATTCTAACCTCGATATATAAAAAACTGCCCATTTAAAAGTTTTTTGACCGGGGAATATTTGTTCAAGAGGTCATAAACTATAACATATTAAAATTTTAGAAAATTTCAGTGAGGTACAAAATCACAGTGTTTTGTGCGGGGTCCTTAGCGTGTGTACTAAACTTTTTTGAAAATCCTGAATATGACTTTTAAAATCATATGCTGGAACGTGGGCAAAAAATTAAACGAAAAAATTTGTGAACTTATTCAATTCATGTTTAATAATGACATCGATGCAGTCTGTCTATCTGAAACAGGTATAACAAACAATACCAACGTGAAAAAGATTACCATTCCAGGATATGATTTCATTTATAATGTCAAAAGCAGGTGTACGGGGGGCGTTGGCCTATTCATAAAAAATACTATAAAATATAATAAAATTCCTGTAACACAAAACACAAAAATTGAAAACATTTCGATCAAAATTAATGATAACCTAACACTTACTTCAATTTACAATCATCCCAAGCAGCGTATCGAGATCCATGATCTCGAAGTACTTCTATGTAAGAATGTCATAATAGTAGTGGACTGGAATGCAGTCCATCCTATGTGGAGTGCGGGTTCAAAAAATGCTCACGGCAGAAGAATTCATGAGTCTAAAAAACATAAACACACACATTCATACACCGTTAGAGCCCACACATATAGCATGCCAAAAAAATAGAACCGACACAATTATAGACTTTTTTATCACAAACAGCGACTTATGCATGACTCGACCAATCACAATAAACGAATTATCATCGGATCATTTACCAGTTTTAATAACGGTCGATACTCTTGGCGACATACCAGCGGCAACAAATTTAGCCATTAAACGGGATTTCAAACGCGCAAACTGGCGTATGTTTCGTAAAATACGTAAAAACCAAATAGACATTGCATCGAAAATTGATCTTTCAAATATTGAAAAAGAAATTCAAAATTTTACCAAACTAATTCGAGATGCGGTAGATCTTACGGTCCTCATCACAAAAGCCTGTGCCAATAAAGTAAAAAAACAATTTTTGGATATAATCTTTCAATTAAAGCCCTGGCGAGGAGGAGAAATTTTGTACGAAAAAAATGGCAAATGACGCGCGATCCTGACTTTTCCAAAGAAATAAAAACCTTAAACAAAAAAATTCGCGAAGCGGTATATATTGCGCGAAATAACGAGTGGTATAGCGTACTTTCGAATCTAGATCCCAGAGACAGTCGTGTTTGGCATCTATGTAAAAATTTTAAAAATAAAAACGCTGGAACAGCACAAATTAATAAAATTGAACAGAACAATGTAATAATCACCGACAATAAAGAAATAACCAACATCTTCTCGGAACACTTCCATAAGATTTACAACATGCATAACGCAAACAATAACAATAGCACTACTGACGACGACATCCATCATACATACTCATCAATCATACAAAACATTAATCACGCACCCTGCAACGAATCATTCAACACCAACTTTGAGCAGGTCAAAGAAATTATAAAAACATTAAAAGCTAAAAAATCTCCCGGGATTGACGAAATTAATAACTTAACAGTCAAAAATTTGCCGGACATCGCCATACACAAACTAACTAAAATATACAACACCTGTTTAACAAATGGCATATTCCCAAACTGCTGGAAGGAGTCTGTAATAGTGCCAGTACCAAAAGAAAATAAAAACAAATTATTCATTAATAATTACAGATCGATCAACCTCCTCCCGCAGTTTGGGAAGATGTTAGAAAAAATTGTTCTTAAACACATAAATCACACACTCATAGTAAACAACACGCTCATACCACAGCAAATGGGTTTCCGCAAAAATGTTAGCGCCACTCATCAACTTGCTTATCTTACTCATAAACTAATTAACAACTTTAATAGCCAACTAAATACAACCCTCGTGACAATCGACTTAGAAAAGGCCTTTGACTCTGTATGGACGATTGGACTTATATAAAGTTCTTCTTCTTGTAGTTCCTTCTCCTATCGGAGGTTGGTTATCATCATAGCTACCTTATTGGCAGCCGCTCTGAATAGATCTGCTGAGCTGCAATTATACCACTCTCTTAGGTTTCTCATCCAGGATATTCGTCGTCTACCTATGGATCTTTTTCCCTTTATTTTACCTTGCATTATGAGTCTTAATATCTCATATTTCGCACCTCTGGAAATCTGTCCTAAATA
>JARJDW010005215.1:0-19205 GCA_030264715.1 Adinopsis sp. GC000173
AATTTAGTTTCAAATAGTTTCGAGAGAGCAAAGTTAAAATGATATTTTTTATATGTTACATTTTTTTGATATCCTGTATGGTATAGAAAAACTTTGCTGTATTGCTAATGTATACCATAAGTTGCGCAATATTTAAATGCCAATCAATGCAACCGAATAGTATATACCTGCTTCTAATTCAATTACCTAATTTATATTGTATAGCTATAGGGTATGTCAAAAGTTAACGCATACAATTTAAAAAAGAAATTAACTTTTGCATTTTTAATAATTTCTTTTGCTACATTAAAATGTAAACACTTGGGAGATTTTTATGACAAACATGAAAAATCGACGTGTTTTTCTCGTAACTGCTTGCAAAGTACCTGTGTTTAGTATTCTAATTTCATGATGAATATTGTTTCTTAACTTTTTGAGTGTATTAATAAATTAGGGAAAAAATAAATATTGAAAACAAATATTGGAACCACAAATCATCTGGGATCTCTACGTTATTGCGAATTTGCATTACAATATAAAAATGTATTAGATATAGAAAATGTCAAATCAGAAGAGGGTGATGACTAAACTGTTTAGTACCCTCGTGGAATAGAGTGTCGGAGGAATAGGGTAACTATCTACTCAGCTAGAAAGATTTTCAAGGCAAGGTTTTGATGAAAAATGTTCGCTTTTCTAACTTTTCTATGTAGTTATGTAAAACAACGAATATTTGTTAATAAGCCCAGCATAACTTGTTAATACAGAATAAAATGCTTTAACGTGACTTAATTTATACGTGTAGACATCGCACATAAAAATCTCAAGGTATACTATATAGATGTGTGTGTTGCGCTTATTTTAGAAGAATTCAATTTATTACCTACTTTGAAAAGGTGCACAACACACATTAAAACTAGGTCAAGCTTTTAAAAAATAGCTTACAAATGAAACTAGCTATCAGATGTAATTTAGATGTTTCCCCGTCATGCACGTACATCATTCCGCTTCGGCTATACATTGCTCAAAATAAGGATATCATATATACAGGTTACACCTTGACAAGATGACAAATTATCCTCGGCAGTGAGTGCGCACATTACATACATACATACGTATATATATGCCGTGGAATGCAATTACTATAAAATAATTTATCTATTTTTATAATCTCCTCTAAATGCAAACGGTCATTTAATTAACATACAAAACAAAAACAATTACGTAAATAAACTTATAAATTTGCGCAAACGTCTGCTACAGATTTACGACTACAATCTGAGTTCTAATTGAAATTAAATATTTAGTACGTGAAATAAATTTACAACAAAAAATCGTTAAGTATTATTTTGCTGCTTTTGTTTGCTTGCCCGGTTTTAATCGCAGCTGATGCAATCCGAACAACCGACCGCATTTGAAAAATCTCGCATTAGAGAGGTGCAAATATTTGTAAGTTTAGTGCTGCTGCTTTGTCTCGTGAGAGTAGCGCTTTGTACATAATCATTTAGTGCATGCAATTCCCAATCGATTTGCTAAATACTCCTACCCACTAAGTTTAATTCGAGTTCCACACACAAGAATTATTACATTATACAATCTGTTTACAAACTTGCATATTTTTAATTAGCGTGCTATTTCTAACGTGTATAAGAAGAACAAATATATATATCGACTGGTAATTTGCGGTGGTTGGCTGTAATTGTTAAGATATACGAGAATTTTTATTGTTCCATGAAAATAAACGTTCGTATTTTTTTGTTTTGCTCTCTATCCCCCGAACCATTTCGTTGTGTTGTGTGCAAAAACATAAATAATTTATTATTTGCAGGGATGTATTACAAATTAAATATAGTTTATGGAGATATTATAAAATAATGCGCGCGTAGAATGTCACATTTATCAATTCGTGTTTAAATAACAAATTATACAATGGAATTGTAATTAAAAAAAAAGACTGCAGTATAATATATTTATATTGTTTAACATTTTTAATTATATTTATTTGTACAATATTTGGTATGTGTAAGATCTGCAATAATTTTCATACATAAATATCAATAAGTACTTAATAAATTTAGCAAATACCCAACTAATCGCAGCAATGTTTCTTTCTCGAGAAAAAGTTTGTTTTTAAGTATATCACTTACTACTGTTAAAATTAAGGTGCTGTAAATACAATTATACTTCCAAGGATTCTTTTCGGAAGTGCTATAATTGTTATTCTATCCAATAACACACTAATAAATATGGAAGCTTCCAATTTATTTTAATTATCGAGATAGAAATGTTACTAAACTTTTATCTGGTAACAACATTTTTAGTATAAGTTAATGCATAATTATGTGCGGTAGTTTTATGCGAACATTATTTACTTTTTGTTTCAAATTATAGAAGATAAAATGTAGGTATACTTAAAAACTAGACTAGACCAAGTCAGTTTCAAATCAGATGACGCAACGAGAATTAACTAATAAAAATCTCAGAAAGCAAAAATAATTATGCATTAATTAAATATCTATTATAAAATTTAAATTTATATCAAAAAAAAAGTCAACCGACAAATATTCATTATCCCTTCCATTTGATTATTTTTTTAATCAAATTTAATCAGTAAATCACACATTTTTAATGTAAATACATTAATGTATGCTAATATTTATAGATAAATTTAAATGAATTGTTACTAACCATAATTTGCATTAAACTATCAAACTTTAAATTTAGTTTTAATTATATAAATGTAGCATATAAACCAATTTATGTTAATTAAATACATTTAATTAAGGCAAACCGGTTGCACCAATACTATATTGACTTTTTTAGGATTAAAGCCATACGATAATTAACATTTTCGTTGTTGTAATGAAAGCGATTCATTTTTATCCTTCGAACTATTATTAATCGTTGCTGTATGTATTGACATTTATATATAAAATTAATGTTGAAAGCAATGTTAAAATATTGACAATAAAACATATATAAAGCAGCATTCTTTATATTTATTAATAACAATAATGCGCTTAACGTCAACAAGTTGAAGTAATTTTCAACTATACACAGCAAAAATAAATGCTTGGATTAAATGCGATTGATAATTCCATAAATATAGTAATAAACGAATTCAATGAATTAAAAAAAGCAAAAGCTTAGTTATTGATATTCGGAGCGCTGATGCTTTGCGTTATTATTTATTCGGCTGCATTTCAAGTGCTCTTTTAATGAATACATCATTACAATTTGTAAAAATACATCAAACGGATTAAACTATGCAGAAAGATCAAAATAACGGTGTATATAGTACAGCCAATGAACTATAAAAAATGCTTTTTAATCTCGAAATATCCACCATTTTTTAATACATTTAGTCGTCACTTTACAACTTTTTAATCTTAAGTAAAATAGTTGCTCAGTAAAGAAAATTCATAAACATGTAACATTTCTTTAACTATATCATTGCAATTCTCTTGTCGCTGTGTAACATCTCAACACGCATGCAAAAAACAACATAACATAGTTACTAAGTGAAGAAACTTAGTTAAAACAAGTTTTCTCAATACATGAAAAAGTATATGTCATCCAAATCCCCATACTCAAATAACGAATTTCACCTGTATTTTTACTTGTATAAAAATAATAATTTTGTTTTTTTTTTGAAAAACATAATATGTTACAATATGTTTTCTTGGAACAAATAATGAAAAGAATGTGAAACTACACAATATAAATATAGGTAGAGGTACCTAAATACATATTTGCTATTATTTATTAATGTTGACAGAAATGTAAGTAGGTTTTTTGAATGTTTATCATCTATAAATACACCAAACCAGCTAAATAGGAATGTAAGAGACTGGTAATAGTTAATTTCCTACATTATCAATCTGTAGAGCATACATTGACTTAACCTCAAATATTCACAGTGTATATTTGCAAGTTATTACAGCGGACTGAACTGAATCCATATGAAATTAACGGTAGTAAAGTCACACACACACACAGCTTTTATGTTATCTTTAATCTTCGCGTTTGATTTCTTTTAAATAATAGTGTGGTGAGAAATCGGGGTGTCGGCTGCAGCAAAGGCATTGCGCGATTATTATATAATAAGCAACTATTAGGCGTTTCACCTACGCTTTATTAATAATAAAAAATGCAGCCCCATTCCCCAGCAACAGCAAATACGTTTCCAATTTATTCATGAAGGTGGCTGGGTACACTTACACCATAAATATTTATTTAATTTCATATATATGTATGTATAGGTGTTTAGCATTCGCCTACCACAGCCGCAATGTATCGCATAAATCAGACCATGCATTTGTTTTAGAAAAGTTTTAAAACTATTAGAGATGCATTGCCGACTAACGTGCGTTTCCACTTGAGATTAGTCGTGCGAGATTTACTATAGAAAACTTTCAGCGCGCGGCGCTTCTCTCATTCTCCCAAACGGCAAGTTTTCACATGAGATTAAAGTGCGAGTCCCGATAGTCGTCTTAAATTCCATATCCGTTTGAGTGTTTAGTATTTAGTAAACTGCTGCAATCATTTGTGTCAATTAATTAGCAAACTCGGTATTTTAAATGGCGTTAAGACGACGTTTTACAACTTTAATAATGAATAAAAATGGTCATTATCTTGATGATATTTTAATACAAAGACAAATTTTCATGCTCGGCATTAAAAGTACTACCTTAATGCCGCGATGCATAATGAATTATTATGTTAACTTGGTTTTTATCACTATTAATCCACCAAAAAATTTAAGACTGATGTCATGTTACACAAATATGATTTATGTTACTCAATATATATAGGTATATCAAAAGAAAAAATTGAAACATGATTTCATGAAACGTCATAAATGTCATGAAACCGCCTGAAACTGGTTCTAAAATATTGTTAAAAATATACTATAATAAATATTTTATTATAATTCGTAATACTTCTAAGTCTACATATATATTTTTATCATTTTTGTCAAGATGTTTGCCACCCCTTCTCACTACTACAGGTTGAGAATCGCTGCTACTGCTGCTGCATTGGGGAGATATCGCGTGGCGCATCGACGACGTGAAAAGGGAATTTGAAATACCATATATGTCAACTTTCAATTGCTTGCACTCTCCCAAGTGAATCAGAGGAGGTGCGCTTTCAAACGAGCGAACTATTACTTATTCCGCATATAGCTAGTAGTATTTTTGCGCGTGCGAGTAGTGCTATCGAAATATTCAGAATGCACAACAAGAATGTACATAGTAGGTACTTGACGATAGCGTTGTTAACTGCAAACAATTGCTATGTTGTGTATGTATTAGATTTCCGTGTTCTTTCCTCATCTTTGTTATTTTTCTACAAAAATTATACTGATATATAATGTCAATAGACGATACTATTAAAGTTTAGTACTAGGTCATCATCAGAAGAAGATAAAAAACATAATTTTATTATTCATAGGTCAGACCTTATGCCATTATATAAAAACTGTCATTCTATACTCTTCTGATGATGGCTTAATAACCAAAATTATTTAAAAAAAAATTAGCGCATCATAATGTAGAGTAGTAGAGCAAAAAGTTTTGTTTTTAATTAACAAATTATGATTTTTGTGCGTGTGCAGACAAACATAAAACAAAAATAAGTTTTTCAACGAGGAATTATTTTTAAATTACCATTAAAGCGCGCATAAAAGACGGCACTTAACCCTTTCGTAAAGCTCCTTTAAAACAACAACGTACTTGCACAGAGAAATTCGACTTGCGTGCGCGCGCGTATTAATTGCATAAAAAGCAAAACTTTTTAATTTCCATGACGAAAAAGAACAACTAGGTATATATAGCTGAGTGAAAGTAAAAAAAACAAACTTTATAATCCGAGCGATGTTTTTTGCAGCAGACCGGTTAGTTAATTAATAATACATTCCGCAAATTGTTTGTAATTAGTAAAATTTGCTATTGTATGTAAAATTCACTTAATATTCAACACAACGAACAATTCTGATTATACGAATCAGATATTTATTGATGTATTGCAACAATTATATTTGATAATAAATTTGCATTAATATCGCGCTGTCTCGTTTACGTTTTGTAATGTCGCTTTGATATCGCGCTCGCCGCCCCAAACTAATAACGTGCATTTGGAAGCGATGCATCAACATTCATCGCGCAATGCACTTTGAAACTTGATGCATAGACAGCGAAGAGGAACACAATTGAAATTCTTTTCACACAAGCGTGCGCGGCGAAAAAAATTTTATACACATTACTGCCTTTCATCAAATTTTCGCGTTCGAATATTGCCATTTTTTGTTTCGTTGTTAATTACTTGCAAACGTGGAAATTTTACTTAAAAGCGTATTTCGTTTCGCAAAACGTGATTGATAAGCAGTTTTCTAGATATTTTTTTGAGCTTATACAAGGATGGTTGGCAAAATAAGCGGTTTAACGTAGAAATATCGCTAAAAATAATTTATCGCTATGATAATGACTCGCTGGACAATGATTTGTCTCAAACGAGGTGATCAAATTTGCGACAAACGCGTATTTTGCAGCATACAATGAAAAAATTATTGCGCATCTGGCCCAAATTCGACAAACCATTTCCTACCACCTAAAAACATCTTAATTCTTTGAGATGACACGTGGAAGGCTACGGCAATAAACCGCGCTCGACGGCTAATTTAATTAAATAATCAATTATTAGTGGCGAAGAAAAAGAAAATTATTTTTTTATAGCGGTGGCAGCTGAGAAATGAACGCACAGTAGTAGCCAGCAACAACACACACACAACAATAATTTATCGCATTACGTTTTTTGCTATTTTTGCGTGCTGGAATTAATTTGTTATTTTTAGTCGTCGGCGAACGATTTTTTTCGTTCTTATTATTATTGTGGTATTTATATTAGTTATTTTTATTGTGTACGTTTGTTAAAAATATGATTAGCGTGTGTACGCCATCGAGATTAGACATTTCGCATTTTTGCATTAATTCATATAGGTAACACGTTGTTGTTGTTGTTGTAGAGCAGTGTTTCCCAAAGTATGATACGCGTAAACCTTAAAAATGTGAAGTTTTTGATTGATTTTTGGACATATTTCATTAAAATTGTTGAAACTTATGCATTGTCTAACAACATTTCAAGGAATATTAAAAAGATTTGTGATGAAAAAACAAATCTAACATTAAAATGAAGACATTTCATAAAAAATATGTAAATTTTACGGTTTTTTCAATAAATTTTAGATGTTTAGATTGATTTTTATAGATTTTTAACTAAATTATGTCCCGCAAGTAAAATTAGGTCCTTACTTTCGCCAGAAATAGCAAAAACATTGTCCACCCCTGATATAGAAATTATCGAAGTGAAATGCTGAAAGTTTGGGAACCACTGTAGTAGAGGCTGGACGCGCTAATGCGATAACAGCGAAAAAATTGTTTTGCAATAAGTATTAATAATACAAATAGCGTGCGAACACACTATACCGGTGTATTTTTAGCCGGCGAATTTTAAAAACTAACTGTCGCTGGGAAAAAATAAATTATGTAATACTTTTCAAGCATAGCTCTCTAACCAAAACTAATTTGTGTACATTTTGCGCGTGGCTATAAATTACAATATTTGTCATATTAAAATTATCCTTAATATGGAAGGTGATGCGTCTTACTCAATGTTTATATATATATATACAAAAATATACGTTTTTATCCCCTCTCGCATCTATTCTGATTTATTATCGCCACCTAGGAATGATTTATAAAAATATGCCCTGCCACCAATTGTAGTAGGTAGGTAGTAGCAGCAGCAGCAAAAAAAAAATAATAATTAATTGTTTTGTAGATAATTGAATCGGGCAACAATATCTAGAAATGACACACACAAAAAAAACGTTGGTCGGTTTAAATTAAAACAATGTCTTTCATGCTTTTTGGCTTTCTGCTTTTGGCAGCAAACAACGTTCAATTAAATTCAATTAACATACACACAAAACAAAGACAATTTATTGCATTGCTAGTAAATAACAAGGTGGAAAATTGATTGAATGCAAAAGCCAACAAACTGTCACATGCGTTCTGCCAAGCTCAATAGAGCAGCTCGTCGGCATATATGTACGATATATACATATATTGTAAATAGAACAACCCGAATTTCATTGTGTCTTCATTACACGATGATTTTTTCCTTGCTACACTTGATACTTTTCTATACGGCGTATTTAATTAGCGTTTCAAACGTTAATTAAAACACTTTTTTTCATAAATATTGAATTACAATTGTTTAATTATAATATCATGTTTGATTTCAAGTAGCTATCGATGATGAAGTTTTAATTAAACGACGCGCTGTTTTTCCCCACCACCACCACCATTCCGAATAAGGAGAAATTCATATGTAACCTAGAAAAGTTGTAATTAATAAAAGCGTGATGTATTTTAATAATTTTACATAACGTATTACACGACACGCGCCACACAAATCGTGGATTAATTTGCTAAAAAAATCATTAATCACTGGAAATTTAATTACGACGAATATAATTTGAATTGTTTATTATACGTTTTCTTAATAAATACAAATCTGTGCGAATTCATTACTTGTTCAAACGTAATAGTTAATGATTAATTAGAATGTGATGCGATCGATGCGCGCAGCAACAACACGACCCCGCCGCCCCGCTTTCCAACAGCAGCAGCAGCAGCAACAGCATCTAAACTGATTATCGTATCTGCATGTTTTATTCAATATTGCACGTATTAAAATTACCACATTCGGTTGCATACTAATCAATGCTTTTTTAGTTTTGTTTATGTTCGCATTAGCGCGAGCAAAAAAGGTTTTATCTGGAAAAATGCTTATCAATCACGTTTTTGCGAAATGAAATGCGCTTCTAAGTAAATTTTCCACGTTTGTGAGCGTAATTAAAAAATGGCTACATTGAAAACGGCAAATTTAAATAATCAAATAGTTATTTACAATACTAGTTTTGTAAATGCGGTTATTAGCTAATAATATTTGGACAATTCTAGAAAGAAAGCTGCTATTTATCATAGATGGTTTATACAGAAATATAAAAACTACTCTACTTTGTAATTAGTGCGATTCATTCCCATCTTAAAGAGGGACATGATTTGCGATATTTAAATGGCGTGAAAGCTCATTTGAAAGCTGTTTTAAGGAAGTCATAAAAATACTTGTACGAAAATTGCTGGCTTTCTATTTAGGATATGCCCAAGGCCTACAACCCAAAGGGGGGCCGGTAATTGCTCCAGGCTGTAATAAGGGCGTTAATAAGACTATTATACGTACGGGGTGAAGAAGTGAACGTCTGGCACATACTAACCAATCCAATCTACATGATTCATATGAAAATAACAGACAACCTTCAAAAAGTATACCGGTTTGCACAATTTTGTGATTATAACTATATTTTTATTTTGTTTTATATCTACTTACAACCTTATTTAACTCTCTTTATTAAATAATACACCATATCAACTCTTCAATACTAAACTAACATTAATATAAAAATAATGTTCTACGTTACTAGTTATTAACTATTGCATCAGTTGTCCGCTAATATGATTAAAATATTATCAAATACTAGCATTAAATACAATTCAAAATTATATTTGATTAAATAATTCCTCGTGTTTTTAAAACCAACATCCAATTTAGTTAATAGAATTATCCACCTACCTATACATTTAATTGGAAATTGATTAAATTATTTTATTTTATTAATCTTCAATATTAATTTGATGGAACTAAAAATTATATTCGAAACGTGAAACGCAGCAAATATAGTAAATAAGCAAAAAAAATGTTCTCGTTAAAAATAACAAATTAATTTCAACACGCAAAAGCGAATGTAATGCAATAAAATACTGATATATGTATTTTTTCATTTTCATTAATAACTTTTGACTGCAAATTCAATAATTACAGTAAAATAAATGAAATTCGAAAAAAGGCCGGTATTGTATTGCATTTGAAAATTGTTTACAAAATGCAAACAAATATTTTTTCTGTTGCTGTTGTTGTTGTTGCTGTTGCTGCTATGTTGTAAAAATTAAAATAAATTTACATATGAAATAAACGTACAAGCATGTAAAATTAATTACTGTTGCAAATGGGAATCGAAAAACCTAAATCCCATTCGCAAATTTATTATTTACCATTTGACATATATACACAAGCGCAAACGCACTGATATAATACCTACTATACCAGAGAGAACGAAAAAAAAAACTAAAAAAAGCGCCGCTTAATTACGCCAACAACACTTTTTTTAATTATTTTGTCATTAGATGATTCAGTCTAAATGTATTTATTACGTGCATACGTGCTCCATAGGGTAGAATTATACATGCAAGAAACGTTATAGCAAGTAATTAGAGAAATTTATTGCATTAAATACAGAAAACAACAGCGAAAAAAAGTGTCTGAAAGTGTCGTTGGAAATGTGAAAAGATAAATTCGCCCCGTAGCACGCAGCAGCAACAGCGAGAAAATGTGGCGTATTTTTTATTTTTGGGGTGTGTGTGTGTGTGCTGTGCGAAGAAGAAAATGCTGCACCATTTAAAATGAATTAAATGTTTTGGCAAAAGATTGAAATTTCAACCAAAAATTCGTGTGTGGTGGTGGTGGTATTTTTCATGTGTGAAAGCGCACATATTGTTATTATGCATTCGCTTGTGTTTACACACTAATTTTGAAGTCACTCATTAGGAAAATTTCGCCAAATGCATTTTGGTTATAATTTGTTGGTAATTAATAAGAAATTCATTCACAAAATAGTAAATTTGCAATTTATTCTATTTAAAAGCTCAACAAAGTTGTTTAAAAAGAACAGACGTAAGAATTCTAAGTAATTTAAAAAATAATCATTTCAAAGCAGCGGATTTTAAAGAATGTTTGATAGATAATGAAATATTTCTTAAAATAACAGGAAGTGCTACGTTTACACATTTTTTATATAATGTAAACAGAGTTAAAACGTTGTCTTATGGAACTATGTACAATGGGGCATAGTTTAACTTTTTACTTACAAACATTTCTATTCACTACAAAGTATACAGTTGATACAGATGATAGGTATATTCTTGCAAATCGCAATTTTGTTAGTTCGGCTACTCGGTAATCCGTCATAAAACTAAACCGGCAGTTCGGTTCAAATGTGTTAGAAAAATTAGAGGTAGAACTATAATATATTAAAAATGCATTACTAGTGATTGGGGGAATTGTAAAAGTTTTTAATAATTATCTATAAATGCTTATAAAAGTGTGCATATTAAGATCGTTATGAAATTGATACGTTAGTTTGATTATATACTTAAAAACCTGTAAATTATATGTGCCATGAATGAAAGAAATAAGAAAAAAAACTTTAGAGTTATACTTACTAGTCCGGCACATTCAGTAATCCGGCAAGTAATACGGATTTGTGGAAATTTGAGAGAAATTCTGGTAATTACTTAGATTTCTTTATATAATAAAGTATTTTTTTATTTCAAACTCGTCTTTAAAAAATATAACAAATTCTTTACATTTTTATTTATTGGCGTGTTATACTTTCATTTTCATCAATAATTAATTGAAACATAATTTTAATGGGAAACTTTTTAATATAAACTTTCTTGTTTTTCTTTTTATTGATTTCGCTCACTCATATAATAAACAACAAGAAAAAAAGTTTGCGTCAAGTTTTATCAAGTTTCAAATCATGGACAAAGCGAGCATAATTACTTAATGTTTTGCCAGAAATACATTTCGCTCATTTTGTCGTGGGAATAGAATTGCAGATTGATTTTTTTCCGGGGACTGGTTCCACTATATGTGCCAAACACAAAAAAAACTTTCATCAAATTTTATAAGCGGTATATAAATACGTATAAAAAATATATATATGTATATGAATACTCAAAAAAATCAAATGTAATAAAAAATCAAACGATGTGTGTGTGCGTGTCTGTGTAAAAAATATATACATATAAAAAAAGATTTTTTACGATGAAATTGAAAATGTGTGATTTACGATGTATAGGTTATATGAACGAGCCGAAATTTTCACTTCATTTCTGACATATTACCTTTATCATACTTTTTAAGGAACGCACACAGACGCGCACACATACAGATGAAGAGGAAGAAAGCTTGCCATTTGCCCTTCTCATTCACTCGCTCACACATACATTTTGCGGTCTTGGAAAAAGAAAGATTGTATTTACATAATCAGCATGGACATTTATTGTGTAGAAATATTGAAACGAATCAAAGAATTCCAAACAACATTCTTTGATTTCTTCGATTAGTAAATAAATTGATAAATAATTCAAAACGTTCTCTTTTTTGTAGACACACACATGTACAGAAAAAAACTCGCTCGCCGAACATTTTCTGTGGAGGCCACATTAGGTATTGATTTATTTTAAGTGATTGTAAGTCCAAAATGTTAGGTGCACTTTCCTTTAATATATCACTCCGCAACCGCAAACGTATTCGCACACACCTTCTTTAAAGCTTAGGCAATTGCATTGACAATGATTAAACTGTAATCGTCGTAAGGATTAATTAGGCAATTGTCTCTCTCTTCAACACGGCGACTTTAAGCGCACAAATACCTCATAAATTTTAAACTCTCGTCTAAAAACTATTCTAATGTAATAAATTTTCTATGATGATAGATTGCACATTAAAATGGATTAATATTTCAACATATTCAATGCACCCAAATTAATAATAAATAAACTAATTAAGAAATCATCTCATTTTTCTTTGATCTTTGCCATTTTCCATCAAAATTTTCAAACGATTGTAAAAAAATTCTTAAGTGTTTTGATGAAAACTGCCAAAATCAAAGAAGAAAATCGTTTGTTTTTTTTTAAGAGACGTGGAGATGCTAAAAAATAAATTGGATGACTAAAAATTACTTAAAAAAACATGTTTGCTCGTTCAATGATGATATAGGTATTGCACATTAATACAATTAATATTACAACATATATTCACTACACCTTTTTTTATGCTGAATTTTGTGCCATGAACATGTGAAAATATAAACATTAAAATAATGCGCTGTAAGCGATGTGATTAGCTTTGATTTTATTTATTTTTATTCATCCGGTATTGATAATTAATAAAACTTGCCGTCGGGCGATAATTGCACCAAACACAAATGCACATACACGCTCAGCGAATGTTCACAATTCGTGCTATAAAATTTTAATAAAACACATTTTTTATTGAAACACGTCGCCTTTGTTCATATAAACTTTAACAATAGAAAATGTTTTCAATCAACATTTTACATAACTACTAAATTTACAATTGCACGCGTTGTGCTGTACAAGAAGGGAAGAAACAGTTAGTAAGTTTCTATGCTATTATACCGGCATAATAGGACCTCATTAGTAATCAAATAATCTTTCAATTTCTAAAGAACTAGAATCTATTGCATAACATACATAAAAATGCAGGAAAAATGTTCAAATTTATATTCAGATTCTTTCAATTTGTTTTTAATTTTTCATTAAAATGTAAAATTATCTAGTAACTTATCATTTTCCTATATAGTTAGGCAATATATAATACTTTTTTACTGAAAAATCGACAAAGACATGTAAGTATGTTATTATAAAGCAGTTTTACACCTTGGTGGTGTAAGTAAAATAATGATATGTATTATGCAAGGAATAATAAATTTGTTAGATTAGGTGTAGATTTTTTATAATTGAGTGTACGTTCATGACACAGTTAGTTATATAGTTGTAATGAGATCACGTGTAATAAACAATAAATCATTTTTATATGTAAAATGTAAATTTTTTACGACCGAAAAGGCAGATGGCAATTTTGCGATAGTTTCCACAAATCTCACGTTTGAGATCAGCTTGGAAATTAATCGTTTAACGGAGATATTAATCTAGATAGCTCGGCCGGATCACTCAAATTCGGGCACAAAAGATAATCGGACGGGAATTTGAAACCACCGCACATAATCCTTGAAAACATTTTATTGCTCGATTTTTCTGTACTACTACGACTAATAATAAACTTTCTTATTACGCGCAATTAAAAAATCATCATCAAAAAAAATTTAATTATCATTTTTATGACGTATAATACTCCGGCAGGCATTATCTTAAAATAGATTACCACGTTACATAGTATAGTATAGTCAAAGCAGCAAATTATTTCTATTCAAAGCAAGTGAAAGATCGGCCATTCGTGATAATTGCATTTGAGATCTAAATTACACCATTGCAATAGTTAAAATCGTCATTAGATGGCAATTATTGGATAGATAGATACTCGTTGTGTGTATGTATATATAGAGAAACTAGGAAATGCCACCTGAAATAGACGTTTTAATTATTATTGCAATGATTACTGAGTTTAAAGACAAATAAACATCGATTCATTTGATTAATACTGTTTTAATTAAATTTTTTTAACACATGTCTGATTACTAAGTTTCAACACTTGTTAACGTTTTTATTTTCAGTATAAGGCAGAAATAGATTGCAATTGCTGGTTTAAATACAAATAAACACAGTGATTAATACAGTTTTAATTAGATAGTTTTTTTTCTCAACACACATGTAGATAACATGTTTGATTAGTACGTACTTACACCCTCTTAAAAAGGACAAAGTTTCAACTCAACACTTGTGAACGTTTTTATTTTCCGTATATAAGGCATAATGCCACCTGCGATTAGCCAACAATCGCTACTTTTTTCATCATAATGGTACCATTTATACCATCTGTCGACATGCCAGTGCGACGTTTTTATTATTTATTCGCACATACGCCTCTATAAAAATTTAGTGTTCTACGTCAATTTGGCTGGCTTCAAAACCATTCCACATAATGGCAATGAACACATAACGTTAATTTTACTATCTCTATTATAATGATCACATCAAATAATAATTTTCTTATGGAAAAATTATTGCGATAAAAATAACTGTGCTGCAACGCCACTAATACCCGACGAATTCAATGGAAATGCAACAACAAAGCGCGCCAATTGCCATAGCATAGTAGTGGAATTTGAAATCATAAACATAAATTACGCACCTTACCAATTCAAAGTTTGTTTGTTTGCAACAATCAACATCAAATGTACTCTAAACTTTATTATTATTATTTTATCGTCGTACACATTATATTGTACGTTTAATTATTTACGAGTATTTTAGATGTCTAAAGCTAATAGAAGTAAATTAACCGAATTTGCGCATGAATTTTAAGTAAAGTTTTTTAAAACTGAAGTTAATCGACTCTTTTCATTTGAATCTAAAAATTATAGCATAATAATAAATAAAATCCTAAAAATCTTTTTTACACAAAACACGATAGTTAAACTGATGTAATACGAGCAAAGACTTAAATATCTAAACACGTACTAGGTATATACTTTAAAAACTTTAAAATTAAAGTGGTATTTCACAACATAATTAAATTGTAATTTAAAACTTATTGTCAGCGTAAACAATATTTAATATAAGATGAAAAAAATACACAAACTTAATCAAAATTAATTTTCCGCATGAACAAAAATGTGGAATATTTTAGTAGATGGAAGAAGGTTTATCTTCTCAGTTGCAAGTTTCGCAAAAATGTATTTAATCTGAAAGGAACGTCGTTGCATGCAGTAGCATAAAAACCATCTTTCAATGTAAAGTTTTTATTTAGAGACACTTAAAAGCATAAAATTTCTTTAAATGCATTAAAGTGACATTTTCAGTTACACTTTTTTACAATCAAACTGTGCGCGCGGTGCAGAGAGAATAATAAAAATGTTGGACGCAAAAAAGTGGTCACAATTTAATACAGATAAATTTAATATTATAAACTTATATGTAGGTATAGCACAATTCGCTTGAAGCACGTTTCGGAATGCACATTGAATTAGTTGCTGGTGGTGGTGGTGGTGGATTCCGCAAAATTGCAATTTGTACTGCGTGAAATCTAAACATGATAGTTAATTAATCATGTATACATATCAGCTATGGGTTTACTTAACGTAATGTTCTGTCATTTAACGTGGATGCGCCCAGCCAGCCAGCCAATCTAGCAATAAACAATATTATAGAAACGTCCGACACTCTATGAAGTAAAGGATCATCGTGCCATCATATTATTAAAACTTTTACCCAAACAATCGTTGAAGGAAAATGTTTATTATAGTAGAAAAGTTGGAAATGTATGTTTTTGCCCGCCGTAGAAAGTTCAATAGTAAACTTTCTTAGCATATGATTTAATGTAATAAAAGCGTCGTCCCTGTTTTATAATTTCTAATAAAAATCTAATAAACCGGGCGAGGAAAAAACAATTTTTGCAGGGACACTGCAAATAAAATATATAATATTTAATAAAAAAATAGAGACGAGAAGAAAAGTCGAAAGAGTGATCTTAATAAAAAAAAATTCGCAAATAGCTGGACACGATGTCGTCTTCATAAAACTTTTTCAAAGGAATATGTTATAATGATGGAATAATAAAACGCGGAGAGCGGCAATCTGAAACGTAACGTATATTCGTATAAGGCGCGTCTTGGCAAAAAGTATTTTTATTAGTTTTAGTAAAATTTCCCATACGCGATATGTTTTATGAAGCCGTAAAACAAACATACATATCAAGCGAAATGTGTCGTCGTCGACGTTTCGGATAAATGCAACTAATTTTTCTGCTGCTGCTGCTGCATTATATACAGGATCCTCAAAGCCCATGTGTATTTAAAACGCATTCAACCCTTTCCGTTCTCCCAAAGTGTGTTAAATCCAATTTTATATTATAATGCTATAAAGGTTTTTGTCACCTTAAAAATTTTATTATATGGATGTAGTAATTAGTTTTATGTAATTGAATTAAGATCAAAAAGATTAGTTTTATTACATTACAAATGGAATCTAATTTGTAGCGCACATCGTTATTAAATTGCCTCAAAAACTTGCTAATAAAATGATGTTTCGGTTCTTAAAGCAATGCAAAAAATACTAATAAAAATTGATAGTAGGTACTTCAACAGATATCTTAGTAATTGCTATCAAAGTCGATTATTTGTCAAAAATAAACATAGAAAAATATGTAAATTTATAAATGTTTATTAAATTAATTAATTANTATATATTTTTCTAACTTTTAAGTTATTAAACCGCCCAGATCTAGGAAATTCCAAACAAAACTAAAATTTACAAGTTGTTACAATACTTATTTATTAAAAATCGTTTAAACCGTGCAAAAAGAATCAGTGTAAATAAGGTGGGCTGTAAATCGAAGGATGAATTGTACGTACATTGCGATGGTTGCTTTTTAGTGCAAAGTAGTAAAAAATCTTCCTCGCAAAGATTACGCTCTACTATTCGTCGTCATCGTTGTCGCTAGTAGTCGAGCAATAAATCAATCAATTGACATTAAAAATTTATGATGAATAAAATAAATGTCGAACGGCATATAATTTTCAATAAAATTGTGTTGCCGCGCCGGCAGCGTTAAGCAACATTGACGTAAAGAATTGCAGCTGAAATTAATAGAGATCAGGTGCTGTTTTCCCGATAAAATCGTTGTGGCTAAAATGAAATGTCAACGTATTTGCGAATATGTTTTGTGCGAAACGTTGAAATGAGCGTACATGCAACAACATTCCCGACGAAACTTAATTTATTTTAATTACGCGAAAATATTTACGTAGAAAACTTGAAACAAGCGCACTTTTTTTCTACATATACTGTTTGTTTGTTTAATATGACTCATATTTGGTGAAACAAAATTAAATTTTGAATATCTTTAGGGTCTGAATATAATGTCGAGGACAGAAATATATTTATATAGTAAAAAAAGGTTGAACAGGTTTAATGTTTCATGAAGCGGAAAAAATACGCGCGCAGTTGAAAAAATGCGCACAAATCATCTAAGGATCAGATTAAAAAAGAACGACTGGTATAAAGAGGCAGAAAAAATAATACGAGGAAGAAACACACGGACGGAGAAGAAAAAAATGTTGGTGAATGAATGAATGAATGGGAATGGTGGCTGAGAAAACGCAAAACTCTGCCTTTGCCTTCCTTTTCGCGCATAATAGGTGTCGTTAATTAATGTGCCAACCGCATTTCGATCCCTTCTAATGTCTGACAGCGTGCGCGATGTGCAGTAAGGATATATAAGCATATTTTCAAATTAAGACACACAACTTTTCTGGTGTGGAAAACAGGTCGGAATTGCTGCTTTAAGTTTTCGGAATGTTGTAACTTCCGGTTATGTACATTAGTATTCATCATCCGGTTTAACACAAATATCAAACTCTCTATGCATGAATAGAGAAATAGTTGAATCTATGAATTTATATTAATGATAAATACGCCAGAAAAAATCAGAAAAAAGACGTCGGCGGCGGCGGCAGCGTCTTTTTCTATGTGCGCCAGCCAATGCAATGCAACGCTTGAAAAATAAATGAAAATTCAATATTGACTTTCATGTTGAAAGGCATTGATTATATAGCTTTGTAAATAACTTCCGTTTGTGAGCCATACAAATATAAATATCTTCATTGCACTAGATTTTAAATACATAATTCAATTTTCGTTATGTTTCCGCTTTTATTATACACATTTGTTTACAAAAACCGGATGATAATATATATATATTTATTTATATATATGTATACAAAAAACTTATTATGTTTCAAACAAAATGTTGTTGTATTCGATACACGTTGCCTGTATAGCAAATAAATAATTTCATGGCGGAAAAAATCGAGCTGGCATAAATAATAAATTACAACCGGCAAATAATATTAAGACGTAGGTAAATATAAAATTGAAAATTTGAAAAAACCGGAAAACGTTATTATTGTGAACGGTAATGTAATAAATAAATTCGTTTCTACATTAATTTCTGCAATATGAACAAGATGTAAAATGTAAACAGTTGCGTTTTAGAAACTTTAAAGTAAATAACATGAATAACATGCGGCAAAAAACAATATTAGTGCAAATAAAAATATTAAATGTATGTTGTTTACTGCAAAATGATGAATAAACTCGGTGGACGGTCGCTTTTAAAAAGTTTAAAATAAATAATTAAACTTGCATAGTTAATTAATACATAATATTAAAACAAATATCAAGTTTTATGCTCATCTTTTCATTTGCCAGGACAACGTAATAAAAAAAAGTTGATGGCTAATAGTTTTACATACAATTTTTATAGAAGCTATGATACCT
>JARJDW010005216.1:0-60594 GCA_030264715.1 Adinopsis sp. GC000173
AAAATAAAAGTTATAAACAATTTTGTTTATATTGTTCTAATTTGATTTATTGATGTTAATTAGGAATTTTCAATCAATTTTATAAGCGGCCATTAAAGATTAAGAGTTGTATTATCAATGGGTTTTAACAGATTGCTAAAATATTGATTAGGAAGAAAGTTATAGCATTTTAAAAATTAGCTATATTTCTAAAAACGGTAGGCTGGAAACGGTAGGCTAACTTCACACTGGTTATTTTTTTTTATTAATAAATAGCATTTTATAGATATTTAAAAAGAATGAAAAAAAAACTACACCCATAAAAAATGTGTTCATAAATGATTTATCTATTATGAAAAAACACTCTGATTTTATTTTATAAAAATGAATTTGATAGTAATTATTATCTACTATTAATTAACTGATAAAAAGAGGTAAAGATTTTATTCATCTTACGATTAGATAAAAATTATTATTAAAAAACATATTGAGTTTCATTTTTTCTAAATAAAAATATAGCCATTTAGTTCAGTATAACATTGTTTTTATAAATAAATTGATAATTTGGTGAAAAATAAACATTTTAATCACAAATCGCAATAATAATTATTTAATACTTGTAGTAATTATTATTATTTACTTAATTTATTTGTTATAAGCTGTAGGCAGACGGCTAATTAGTTAGTATTATTGCAAGAGTACTGTAAATTTGAAAATTTTATGATGATTGAAAGACAATAGGCAGGTAATTTATAACTTTTAGCTACTAATAAAATTTCGCATGAAATGGCAATAGAAAGTGCACTTTTCGCAATTAAAATCATCGACGCTTTTCAGGCAATCTAGAATTTATGCAAATCGCGTCCGAAACAAACGTGCGCGCACGATCATTAAATATTGTTTATAATCTCCACATCCATGATGGTTGTTTAGTACTAGGTAGGGATGATCGTCTCTGTCAGGGGTTTTCTCATTAAATCGCAACGGCATCAGCAACATGGAAACTTTCTCAAACGCTTTGTCATCTTGCTTGTTTAACATCTAAGAGGTGTACACCGTAATTTATTAAAGTAATTAATGGTCGATGTCGTTAAATGCGCAAATCCTCGCTCACTCTCAGCGCACACATTCCATTTGTAACATGATCTCTATAGATGATGAAATTGAATTTTGTGCTTGTCGTTGGATTTTTTTCGAATGTTGGCGATGCGATGGTGATGGTGTGCTTGCCTGTGCCTGCCTGCCTGCCTGCCTGCCTGCCTGCCTGTCTATCCCCTCGCGCATTTAATCGCCTCGAAACGTGGAAATCGGATCTGGCTAATACCGTATCGTTCGTTCGCTAATTGACAATTGTTGTTTTTTGATTTATTTAATGTTTTGTTTGCTGTCGGGTAATTGTGCCGTAATATCTCTATCAACAAAACGCCTTTGGTGCGGTTTTTGCTCTACGTTGTACAAAGGGGACGGCGCTGGCTGGGGGTTGATTTTCCTGATTAGTCTAATGGCATTAGCGTATTATCGCATTCTGATAAGTTTGCTTTACGCCATGCTTAGATGCAGCGCGTAAACAAAATTACTACAAATACAAAATTCCGTCGTTGTTGAATTCAAAAATCAGACATGTGAGGTGACTTTTGTCCGACTGTGCTGGGGGTTGATTTTCCTGATTAGTCTAATGGCATTAGCGTATTATCGCATTTTGATAAGTTTGCTTTACGCCATGCTTAGACGCAACGCGTAAACAAAATTACAAATGCAATTGCGCAACGAATTCATTAAAATTCCGTCATCGTTGAATTCAAAAATTAGATTTTTGTCCGACAACGAATCGGTGCGGCGTAATTTTATCGTCGACATTTACTACATGTCCAACACAATAATTTAAATAAACAAAGCTTGAAGTTATGAATTATTTTATGTTTGCATATAAACAAATTTCCATCATACATTCATTTTAATTATCATGAGCACACAAACGCTCTCGCGCGGCGCTCTAAAATTCTGATTGTAAAATATTCGTCGGCAAAGCTATAAATAATTATTAGTAAACGCATCCAATGTTGTTGGTTTTTTGAGGAATGCATAATTCGAATTTAAATTTCTAATTTAATCAGGCCTGAAATTATTCGTAATAAAAATGAAAATTACCTGCGGTTGCCCAACAACGCGCTGCAACAACGTAATGTTTTTAATTTCAAATTATTAAGACGTTGATGGCTAATTAATGGATGGGCTGAAAAATTAAGTGTGGGCCATCTGGTGGTGTCCGATTAGAAACGCAACCGGTTGATTATCGAAATATGTGGGTGGTAATTTAATTATTTTACGTAAAAATTTATTATATTATATACCTAGAAAAATTGCCATTAGGTCGTTAAAATATTAACATACATGCAATATCAATTAATTAATTTAACTGTAAATAAACTATTTATTAATATGTTTAAATAAATAATCTATCATTCATTAATGCGAACAGTTAAATGATTAATCAAGCCGTTGATTTTTTCTGAGAGAACGCAGATATAAAATTGTTTATATTTGACTTGTATATTGCAATAGGAATTATTAATGCATTAAAACTACGCTTTTTTTCCATGTTGAAGTCTTAATTAATTAAGTAACAACTTCTTTATGCTTAAATGTTTAAATAGATAGACGTATTCATAGAATGTTTTTATGTAAATTGAATAAAACTTTATGTTTTTGCTATAAAGGAAATAAATAATTTGTGTGATGTGGATT
This sequence comes from Adinopsis sp. GC000173, assembly GCA_030264715.1. Classification (NCBI taxonomy): domain Eukaryota; kingdom Metazoa; phylum Arthropoda; class Insecta; order Coleoptera; family Staphylinidae; genus Adinopsis; species Adinopsis sp. GC000173. Next base: position 2,725 of record JARJDW010005216.1, read on the forward strand.
TATATGTTTTCGCATACGCAATGCTGTTAAACTTAACACTTGGATGTTTAATGAATGGTTTCTAATTAAAAAAAAATGTAGGACTATTCAATTCAATATAAAAATATTCATCATCGAGAAAAAATCTCCAAGTCGTAAATTAAACGAAATTTGCGTAAATATCTGACTGGCTTAGAATTTAAGGAATTTAACGATGTCGGCCGTCTAAATCGACACTAAAAGCCTTTCAATATTATCGAAATAATTAATAATCAATGCACCGATTTAGCATTGAAAATTAGCATATTTAATTGATCTTGGTATTAGCATAGATAAAGCCGACAATTAATTATTGAAAGAAACCTAATTGGATTATTTAATAAACAATCATTTTATGTGTGTGAGGGATTTAATTCGTATACCTCGCCTATTTATTTTAAAACTTTATCGTTTTGAGGTAAATGCCCCTAAGCAATGTAATTTATATTAGAGTAGATATAGTAAACAGTGCAGACTAATCGAGTCAACTTTAAACTGCGTAGCACACAAACGTTCGATGAAAATCTAAAATGCGAAGCTAAGTAGCATTAATTGTGTTATGTGGCAATATTTGAAAAATTCGCTTCATTGATGTAATTAAATCGTATACTGTTTGCATAAGATTTTAATGAACGAAAGCGTAATAATTTCGGTTCCCTTTCCCAGCGCATTGAACACAAAAAAAATGCGAGTCGTACTTCAATGAAAGGACCGCTTTTTATTATTTATTCGAGTGCGCGCGTGTGTGTTTGTACATTTGGGAAACTTTCCGAAAAGTTTGTTTGAAAAGCAGCGCGTTGCGGTCAAAGGGTCGAGTAAGGTTGAAGTTTTAATATAGATATTGTTCATTAGTTTTTCATTGCAATGATTTAAGGCAGCGCGCGCGCGTAAAACACGTTAATTTCCATGCTAATCTGTAGTTCATTTTTATGGGCGCGTATTTATGGAGTCTTGCGCGCGCGAAAAATACGCCGTATGGCAGTAAAAACAAATTGGTTCATTTGATTATCTAAACATTAGCGCAGAGCGACTTTCACAAAAGCAGCAACAACGTCTGCAATAACTTTCAGCGCATGTTAATAAGACGATGACAAATAATATTGCCGCTCGCAAAAGCACAATTTACTATTTCTTAAAATGTCAACGATGAATAAATCTAATGCAACTTTTTAGCCTCATTGCTCATTAGAAGACGTTCCGCCAGCTTTACGATGCTGTAAAAAACTTGAAATTTTATGCACTTTTTTACACAAATTAATCATTTTTACTTCTAATGAACATATATTTCGCACATAAAATTCGCTGAAATTAAACATTTTAACTTGAATTTTATAGACTGTATAAGATATGAAGTTAAAAAGAACGATGAAAATGTATTAATATTGCGAAATTACTAATTTCAGATAATAATCTAAGATTTGCATAATAAAATTTAGCAAAGAGGGGAATGCTTTTTATAATGTTCATGACTAAATACTTGAGATAATAGACCTAGACTATAGTTTTTAAGAAGCTTATACATTTTCAACATAGATACTGAAAGAAATTGATATTTAATAGTGAGCTATCTGTGGAAATAGAGTTAACACTAATTCTACGATGTATTTAAATATTAAAATAATAAAATTTGTAGTTTTTTTTGAGAGTGTTAGTTAAAATTGTAATCTAAATAACTTTACTATGAAAAGTGATTTCCTTGAGACTGGAAGATAAAATTCTTTTCATACTTCTTTAAATATTCAAGTATTTGTTCATTTTGCAACTACATTTATGAAAATTCCTGTTTGCAATTTCATTTTTGGAAATTCTGAGTAAATTTACCTAAAATTTACTTTAAAAAATTTTCAATTTTCACGATTTTCTAACTAAATTGGTAGAGATGTTGGAAAATATGAATCGAGAATACTAAAAATTTTAAATCATATGCAAGTTTTGCCATTTAGTCCATAAAATATTATAATTTCCTTAAAATTTATAATAGATTTCTGTATGTTTTGTCCTAAAATTTGTGTAATTGTTGAATTTTTTAATGAAATTTTCGTAACAATGTAACTGCTTTCTAAAGTTTGGTAAATGTAACTCTGAAAGTACTCAAAGGTCTTGAAGACGGTACGCACTAACTACACTACTATAAAACATCGTATGCAATTTTGGTATAAACTATCACAATACATTCCATGTGTTTCATGTTATTAACGGAAATCAGTATTAAACTATATTTATCTTAAACAAATAAATTCATACACTTATGGCCGGAAATACTTATTTAATAGAAATAAAAATGCAACTAAATTTTGATCTTAAAGAAATAAATTCCTGCCGTTCTTCAATTCACACTCATCTATTTAGTGTTAGTGTAAAATGTTATAATATGGAACGATTTTTAATGAAAATTGATGATTTTGATAAAAAATGAAAAATTTCTTTCATTAAAAGATTGAAAATAGTAATATTAATTAAACTTATCTCTCAAATCTGAAGAATAAAATAACTCCTTCATTTTAATTACATGAAATTTTTAACTCTTTATTGACCCTAAACTGTTGTAATTAATCTAATTGCATTCTACGAAAATAAAATTTCGAGATTTAATGCACTACTCGACTGGAGCTTTGTGTGCAGATGCGATATACCTTTTCGATAGCAAATCAAATTTCGGCGGCGCAAAATCATTTTTCGCAGGCTTCGCTTTTATCGCCGCAACAGCGAGTCAATAAAACATTTTATTCGCAATTTTCCTAAAACGCTCCTTTCTATCACACACGAACAACAAGAGAGCTAGCAGCGTCGACGATGACAACGGTGGCGCGACGTCGTCGTCGTCGTCGTCGTCGCGACGACGCAAGCGTACTACCTTTCCACGTGGTCCGTGCATCGCGCTCGTGCTTTGCTCACCGCGAATCGCCAGTAGTACGCAATCGACGAGCGAAGTCAAAGCGCCTGCTGCTTGCTATCTACGAGTGCAGGCAGCGTCACGACGTCGACGACGCTACTTCAAAACAGTGCACGAATTTTACGCAATATTGTACATATGTTTGTGCCATCATGTAATTTAACTCTTGGATTTTAAGCAAATGGTTCGTATTACTTTATACACTTACAATCTTATTCATTGTTGTGGCGAAGAACAATGACCAAAATAAAAGACGTTAATTAAATCAATTACTGAGATTGAGGGTTTTTAATTGAATTATAAAATTTTTAAATTGATTTTTAATTGCATTAACTGTACAGTTTGGGTAGTTTTGCAAACAAATTACGACTCGTAATAATTTTATGATGATGATGATGGTAATATAACAAAATTTGCCTAATACAACAACAGCAACAGCAACGCCAAGCAAAAACAAAACTGCGGTTTGTTTAACATCTCTTCTTGCTTGACTTCTTCGCGTGTGTTGCTGGATTTATCGTCGTTTATTGAAATTTGCACGTATGTAAATTATCTTGCATTGTTTTTGCGTTTGTTGCAAAAAAAGCGAGCGTTTTTATGGTTCCCACGTAAACCGCAAAATGCATTTTAATTTTAATTTTTCATTACACCGCATAGTAATACTTACAATAATACTTGTTGAAATGATTACTCGAAAAAATATACGCGCGACATGATCATTATAATGAATTAAAAACGCAGCGCGCAAATTTTATATATTATAACTGTAATGTCATTTATGGCATCATAAAATAATGTCCGTTTCGAGAGTGCGTTCACTCTTTTTTGATATTGACATTTTCACCTTCGTTCGCACTCGAATTAAATTCGATAAATGCGATGCATTACTGTACATTTATTGCCGCATTCGCAATTAATTATTCCGAATCCGAGGGCCGTACGTTAATGATATGAATAGATACATTTTTTTAATGAGAGTTTTTCTTTTATGCGACTGTATGTATTTGTATGTATTTGTATGTGTGTGTGGGATTATAACACTTCACATAGTTTGTTTGCATTTTGCATTTTCATCCATCGCAGCCACGCCACGCCACGCCACTTTTTATTTTCATTCTTATAATATCATTCTCTCGCTGCTCGTTTTAATATTTCTTTAACACAGGATGTGCAGCATTAATTTATGCGTGTAATTTATATTATATGTTAAAATCAGCTCAAATTGAAAGTTTGCTTTTTGCATGAGTTGTAATCAAGTAAATGAGCACCATAACTTATATTTTTACAACAAAAACGTAGCATTAAATAATAAAATGTGGATGGCATTTTAATTTAGAAACGATGCGCGCACAACGGCCACAAAAAGCGTCACTTAATTGTCTTTTTTTGTATTGCTGCAATACAAAAAAAAACCGTAATTTTTGATTGATGATCAATTAAATTATTTCTCATTTTGTTTTGCTTGTGCGATTAATTCCAGGTAGCATTTAGATTAAATCGTGTAATTTTGCGATTTATAGCAAAATAAAAAAATTAAGTTAAATTATTACATACGTTTTAATAAAATGTGTGCTTTTAAATCAATTACCAAGCGTACATTTATCTATTTATTAATTATTATAGAATTAAGCGTGCATTTTCGATTATACTTTTGCTACAGTCAGAGAATTAAACGCTTTAATTAATAAATAAATTAATAATAACTTTTTTATGTGTTTTCTACGATAAATTATTGTAATAATATAGAAAGGGTTTTTTGCTAGAAATGTTATTTAAATTAAAATTAATTGTTACGTATATTCCACATTTGAAAGCTGTTTTTGTGTTTCCCAACTTTTCAATTTATAATTATTTTAATTGGTTTTTTATTGTAATCTGCACTGTAAACTCAATAAAAATGTAATTTGGGCGCTAGGAAGCTGTATACAATTGCCAACTAAATTCGGAAACAAAGCGTAGTAGTTTGGCGTGATAATTAAGCAACGCGAATTATGTACGAACGCAAAAAACACTTTCGAAATATTAATAATTTGCAAATGCAAGAATGATCAAACGTGTTGTTGTTTAATTATATTTCGCGAACTGTAACTGACAGATGTGTGACATACACAACGTATACAACAGCAACAACAACAACAACAACAATAGCAACAGCAACTAAAAAAAAACGCGATGCTTAGCATTTTGTCTGGCATGAATATAGCAGTAGTATTCATGCTGCATTCATTTGTTTTGCGCTCGCGATGCGATGGAAGAGATGTGTGCATGTGCAAGTACCACAAACATGCCGTTACCGTTCATTGCTTGTTGGACTGTAATGAATAGCTCCGAGATGTTTCATTTATAAAACAACTGAAGTGTTAATGAATAGGTTATGATTTATCCAGCGATGCAGCCTTCTCTTCTTCGGTGCATGCAGCAAAAGTCAAGGCTACAAAACATACTTCATACACGAGCACATACAGAAAACAATCAAAGCGCGCGGTGCTCGAGAAATCTAATAATCAAAATTGTGTCACTACTCTCAGTTTTTCAATTAAATTTTTCACGCCTTTCTTGCCGTAGATAAAAGGCGAGGGTTGTTTATTGTTGTTGTGCGCTAAGAACGGATGTGAAACAGATGACAAACAGTCGCTGAAGTCAATTTCACGTCGCTTGCCCTATCACGAAAATAGATCTTGTGTGTACAAATGTACGGCATGCTGAATAAACAAATGAAGAGTAGATTGTTCGAGTTGATGTACATATACATACATACGTATATTTGAAATGGATATTATTTCATATTACAAATCGAGAATGCGTACGTAAAGTGGGGATTTTATCAATAAATTAACTTGGTGGCAAACGTACAGTTATCTATACATTAAACGTTCTGTTGTTGTATTTAAATCGGAACATGACTTGTTGATAATTTTGTATATATATACACACACCAATATGTATGGTATATACAGCTCTTATGAATTTTACCGTTTTGGCGCTTTTGTTAATTAAACATTAATCGATAATTAATTCCCGTTTGTTGATTTATTATCAGATTAATGATCGCATTCACGTCATAAATGGATATTCGACTAAGATTTGTGGGGCGGCCGTTCATAAATCCATACGAAATTGCCAACGTATTCACTACATTTAGATATCGAAATGCACAGCGTTTTTCATATAATATAATAAAATAAAAAAGGCATTTGCAGAGTTTATTATATTTTCATATAATGGCGAAACGAGAAAGCAAAAAAGAGGCAAATAAAGTTTCTTACAATGGCAGATGTTCTTGACACCGCACCAAAACATTTTTCTATCTGCTCGCTTTTATTGAATTTTTATTTTTAACGGCGACGCAGCCAGCGCAAAAATTTATTAAAATATAAAGCGTAATGAAATATACACTTTGACGTAATGGTAGTCGCAGTATAAGGAACGTCTTTGTTGCAAATGCAAAAAATGTTCTTTCATCTGTCTTAAAAAAAGTAATTATAGATATTTAGCATAAACATAACTGAAACGACTTTTTCATCCAGTGAAAACGGAAGTATAATTTTTATGGCGGTTAGCAACCCTAAATTCAGAAAACTTAAATTAGCCCTATCTTTGATTCCTGAAAGGTTTTATGTGTATTTCGACTTCACTATTTTTGCATTCAGCGTACTCAACTTAGGTCTCATGTTTGTTGAAAAGAGATTTTAATTCAAGCACAGTGTACAGAATAAAGGCGACCATTGTTGAAACAATATAAATTTATGTTACTGCTTTAATTGTCTCACTCACACGTGGTTTGATTTCAATATTAAAATGAAAAATATAATTTTTAGACTAAACAAATATCAGAAATGGACTTAACCTACTTTAACGCTAAATTCTAAACACATAACTATAAATAGGGAAAACAATATATTCGAACTTGTTTATTTTCATGAAATTCTTTAAAGTTTACTAGATGATTAAAAGACGGTTGTTTATTTATAATTTCGTTAAACGGGTAAACTGCCATCTGTGCTATACCTACTATTACAAAAATTGCTTGAAAATTGTGAAAAGCGGAACCCATACACTTGCTAATATATGTAAAGTATTAACTAAACAACCGAGTTTTAATCTGCGCTAAGGAAAACATTATTTTTCCTTTGAAGAAAACATGACAAACCTTTGCTTCCGCTTGAATAATTGCATTAAGAATTAGAAAACTGACACAGGAATGTTGAATTGTTTAGCATAACTATCTCTGAAATTAACAAAATAAGTAAACCCAAATAAGATGAAAGAAAATCTCATTAGTTAATTACATTCGCTTCATTAATCGACTTACATTCATACATTTTTTTATTCTCATCTTTGCTTTGTTCGAGCAAACATAGTCAATTTTTTATTGCGTGAATAAATTAATAAAAAAATCTCTTTCGCGACTTTGTCAAACACAATTTTATTCGTTTTGCTTTATAGAACAATACCGCGACATGAAAGATTACTTTAATTTTAATATTTTACATTCCGTAGACGTATAAAATTTTAGACAGCTTTCCGTTATATAAAATATCTGCGCAAGAATTTCAATGATAATGTTGACTCAAGTTTGCACGGGAAAATTTACATTCAGTCTTTCTGCTCTCTGCTCGCTTTTCTATCAATGATATTAAGTAGTGAATTTTGTCAGCGCATTGATTTATGGCTTGCGCAATAAAAAAGTGAATGTATGTATCATTTTAATGATTTACAATCCATCATACAAACAAACAAACAAACAAACAAAAAATTGTTGCAATTACACGTTAATTACATTCAGTCAATTAATATTATGAAACTTATTTTATATTAATTAAATGCAGGCTTGTTTACATTTGAGATCGTTTTATTGAATAAATGAATGAAAGTTTACATAAAATTGCGATAATATACACACAAATTGAGCCCACTGTTAACCCAATTCACATGTTTTTCTGGCCAACAAACGCTAATTAACTTAATTAACCGTATTATAAGCAATCGATAATTACATCTAACAATAGATATAGAAAAAAACACGATTGTGTGTTATAATTAATTATGTAGACCTTCTAATGGAATTATTGCCTTCTTATAAATGTCAAATATTTCATAATCTTAATGCCGGATTATTGTTCTTTCTTAGAGATAATTATCTACACTTTCCCAAACCGAGTTTAAATCGCATTTAATTCCGCCACGTTTATTATTATATAATTTCGATTAATTGTTTTCTCGACGACGAAAAACAAAAAATCGAAATAATTTTGCGCGATAAATTTTGAAACCGTGCAAAATTTTCCACAACACACCGCAACAATAAAATTGTAAACGGCAATTGTCCATCGTGTAATTATCGCACATTAAAATTCTAGAGCATGACAGTAAATTTATTATCACTAAGCGTAAAACAGTTGAACGCATTTTTTCCTGTCTCATTATTTAAAGCGAGAAGAATTTAATATGTCGTAAATAATCGATTTGCTTTTTTTGGTTAATCAAATTAGAAATTTGTAAAAAACCTAAATATTTCATAATCACGATTTTAAAGTGGAAAATGTTATTAACAATGTGAGTTGCACAAAAAAGCGCACAGCAGTGTCCAGTATTTAGTAATAAATTGCTTGCATTCGAATTAATTACAAACATTCCGTGTGATAATAAACATTTTTGTGGTTTAAGTTAATGCTATTATTTTATTGATTATTAAAAATTTGTATTAAACAAAGAATGTTAATTGGTTTTCGGGAAGAATCCGAGTATATGCACAGTATATTTATTCCATAATTACATGTCATGGATTTTTTAGTAAAAAAAAAAACGGGCCAACTTTACGGTAATAAATATGCAAAACAATCGAGAATTTTTCCAGTATTATTGCGCCGGCTTCCCTTGAAAATGACACAAATTTCTAAGAAGTGGTGGTTTACGGTCGCGCATACTTTATAACAAATTAGTAAAACTTTTATTTCACTAGCAGCCAGTTATAGTTATTTGTCTTCACTTTATTGCGCCTGGATATTTTTAACGCCCTTATAAATACAATTCCATGGAAACTTTCCGCCTAGGAAAAAACGCGTATTCCATGTAGAAACAAACATCCGGCGATAAAATTACAAAAATAGCGCGCGGCGCGATCGCAACGAGGAGCTTTTTGTTGTTGTGCAGCAGCAGCGAGCGAAAGCGCGCAAGGAAAAAATCCACCATAAACTACTCGACGGAATTTTAATTAAAAAAAATATATGTACAACCACAACAACAACAACCAGAACAACGAATATAATTTCGTTAAAAGCCAAAATCTTATCGGCGCTCAATTTCGATTGTGTAACCTCGTAACCTCTCATAATCGAGAAACTGGAGATTATTATTAATAATAATAATAAAAGGTGTGCGGTACTCGTTCATAAAACTTGCTTTTTTTACGTTCGGCTTGGCTTTTTCTCCTCTCCGTTCATATGCGGTTAATAATAGGGCCGCGCGGTGAACGTAGATTTTTTTTTCAGCGTCCTTGAAATTAATCGCTCGAAAACGGCCCTAGAAAAAAAAGCGTGCGCTATAAATCAAAGCATCGTACGGTGTAACTACGTAGGTACGTATGGGAACCGACGAAATTCATGCACATGCAGCACACTTGCACTTGCACTTGCAAGAAGAAGTATATAAGCGACGGGCACGTGCCCCCATGTCAAATGCGCGCCATCTGTACGATTTGCCATGCAGCGCGTTTTTAATGCTATGCAACTGTAATAACAATTATTTGTCATACGCGCCTTTTTCGACGGCGCACGTAGGCAAATAACATAAATGGTATAAAAATTGATGGTTATGCAAATTGGGACCACTAAATTAATGTTTTTTTGCGCTGAACATGCTTGTTTTACTAATATTTCGTGTGTTCTTTTTTTTGTTTTTTGGAGTCGATAAAAATGGTGTTTTATTAGATTTTTATGCATTTGCAATTTTCAAAAACAATATCCAATATGTAATATGCTTAAAACAACAATCTGTAATACAAATTTAATTGATTTTAAATGAATGTATGCAATTTTTTACATCGCAAACAGTATTAAATATTAGTTTGATGAAAATATTGTAAAAAATTGTAATTTTTATGAAAGTTTGCAAAATATTCGTACATTTAAAAGTTTTCCATGTTAGAATATTTAATTTCTTGTAATTTTAGCCAAGTATTCACTTATTTTTCTAAATTTACTTTAGTTGGGACCACTAAATTAATGTTTTTTCCACCGAACATGCTTGTTTTACTAATATTTCGTGTGTTTATTCTTTGTTTTTGTGTTTTATTAGATTTTTATGCATTTGCCATCTTCAAAAACAATATTCAATATGCAATATGCTTTAAACAGCAATCTGTAATACAAATTCTATAGATTTTAAATGAATGTATGCAATTTTTTACATTGCAAACAATATTAAATTTTAGTTTGATGAAAATATTGTAAAAAATTGTAATTTTTATGAAAGTTTGCAAAATATTAGTACATTTATAAGTTTCCGATGTTAGAATATTTAATTTCTTGTAATTTTAGCCAAGTATTAACTTATTTTTCTAAATTTACTTTAGTTGGGATCCCTAAATTAATGTTTTTTTGCACCGAACATGCTTGTTTTACTAATATTTTGTGTGTTCGTTCTTTGTTTTTGTGTTTCATTAGATTTTTATGCATTTGCAATCTTCGAAAAACAATATGCAGTACGCTTAAAATAACTATTTTTAAGTACTATATGCGTTAACTGTTATTTTAATTCATTTTGAAATTAGATGATTTACCGTTACCTTAACAAATTTCATTTCGTCGCTTACACTTATACAATATTTTTTAACTATTTTATTATTTCTATGGCCACGCATAGAAAATACATTAAAATAACTTGTAATAAAAGTTTATTGCAAGTGTTTGTATTTTCTTCTCTTTTTTTTTGGTTCTCTATGAAAGTTTATGATTCGAAACAATAAAAGGGTGTAATTTTGTGCATGTAAACTGTTTTAACTACCTCCGAGAAATAATATAAAATCTGATGTACTTTTAATTTTCGTATATTATGTGCATGGAAAGCGTTTTTTATTTATTAAAAATTGCTGGCTCGTTTTTTTTCTTCTTGGAGTTAAATTGCTGGAACTAATGTCGTCACTGGAATCATCAAAATATACAGTAAATTGATGTTTTGATTCAATGGCATATTTAGACAACAACAAAGGCTTATACATCTAATCGCTAAATTGAGTTATTTTAAACACTAAAACCGTTTTAATGTTAAGAAAGTAGCTAATCTAACTTTTGAGTTTTTATTATGTAGAATTAAATTGGTATCAAAAGTATCGTGTATGTACTTATTTCAACTGCCTCTTTGTGCAAAATACATTTTATTGTCCTTACACATAAATGGAACCAATTAAAAAAATAATCGGCGCCTCCAAAATGCAATATTGTGCACTTTTATTTTTTACATCCAAACTGTAAAAATGGTTTTTTATGCAAATAATAACCCCTTCGAGCCCCCTGTGTAATGCACACCTTTGCACAATTATTAAAACTAACGATTTATGTTAAAATATAAACAACTACTGTATAACTATTGTATAATATAAATGTCAAAGTTTAATGAAAACTCTAAGTCGCAGCGTTAAAGTTTCATATTAAATTCTTATAAGTAATATTTCACGAGTTTCTTGTGAATTTTCGCTTTTGTAGATAAAATATTTTAAAAATTTATTTAAAATTCCTTAATAAAATTTATCATATTTGTTCTTTTTTAAGAAAAGCTGTTGCTAAAAAGTAGAATTTACGCAATATTTATAAATAATTCATTTTTATTTCAAATATAGTTAAATTAAATAGATATTTGAAAGCAAAGTATTATTAAAATCGGAAAATTATATCAATAATTTACTTCTTAAAGTACAGCCAGAAAACTTTTACCTATTTTTTATTTTAAAAATTATTGTATTTAGTTGGAGTATTTAAAATTCTACGAAAATTAAAGAATATTGTATAAAGAAACATGAAAAAAGGCATACTAATATTGAGATCAAGTATTTAGTATTTTTGTTGAAATGAAGGGATTAAACACTTTTAATTAATTATTATGCTAATAAGCAAAACATCATTAAAATTGAAACATAATTTTAGTAACTAATTATAATTATATATACAAACATTGGCTATGTGCAAAAAACGGTTTAAGTCTTTTAAATTTCCAACCAAAAAAGTCAATAATTTACCTCATAAATTACGACCACAAAGCTTTTTACACAATTTATATTTATCTAATTTTTCAGCTTTTTGTTAATTTTAAACCAACCAACCGAAAGTAAAAAAAAAATATAATTTTAATGCTGAATATATTTCATTTTTACAACTCTCCAGCGTATAATAAATTATCCTTTACATTATTTTTTCTACATTTAAATAGCGGCTAAAAACTAACTTTTTGCCCACAATTACACTACACTAAAGCTGCGCGTTTCTCGCACACGTACAGTTACTTCTAAATAATTAAACGCCATTTAATGGGCCACACATAAAATATTCAATTTTACATCGTTGCGCCAATAAAATCTGATTGATGGTGAGTTCTAACGCCGCAGCACACATACGAAGAATTTTTTTGTCATTTCTTTTTGAAACGCACATACTAAAACGTTTATTAATAATTCATCATTATTATAATAAACGAATCATCATTCGTTTTATAATTTAACGATCATCATCGTTCCATGGGATTAATTACGAGACGTTTAATTTAATTACACTCGATCCTAAAAATAACTTATCAGTTATAAAAAAAAGCGGCGCGCTTATGATTTTTCTAAAAGCGTATACATATACCGATGTGACAACGAGCAACAATCATTTTTCGAAATAAGAGGGCGCTCACCTCATAAAAAATCTCTCGCGCGTCTCTCGTTCAGAAAAAGATTATTTTTATGCGCTTTATACGATTGCGTAATTAAAGTGAATATATAGGGGATGCGCGCACGCATAATTTGCACGATTTTATGTGCGGACGCGTTAATGGATCATCATCATCATCATCACAAAAAAAATATTAGATAATATTATAGCGCTGCATCGATTTTCGACGATTCCGTCGCGCAGCGCGCCTTTTAATTAGATATACGCGCACCTAATGCGTTGTGATGTTAATTTGGTTGTATAACCATTAATTAATCATGGAATATGCGCAGACGATGTGATGTGCGTTTTTACCAACTTGTTGTGTTGTGTTCTGTTGTAGTTTGCACGAGTAATCTTTAATTACATTGTTTTAGTTTGAAACCGAATTAATTCGTGCACATAGATTACTTTAATGGATGTTGCTTGGGTTGCATATCTCCGAAAGCAATATTAATGATCGCGATCGTAATCAAATTTAATTACACGAAATGTTTTTTCTCAGAGAAATTAATTTTCTTGCTTTTCGAATATTGAAAGGGATTTCCAACAATGAATCTCTAATATAATTTTAATTCAATTTGCGTTAAATATATGAAAATTGTTCAAAAAAATTAAATATTTATGAAAACTGCAAAGTAAATTTATTAAAGTTTTGCATATTGCAATGATTATGTTTTGGTAATTTTAGCAAATTGTTTGTTTCTCTGATTAGTTAGAGGTATGAAAATTGTGACAATAAAAGCTCACTTTTTACAAAAAATGCGAAGGAAATAAGTTTTTTTTGCAATTATTGTTATACGGCTTTACTTGTTTTTAGTAAATACATGAAAATTGTGTAAAAAACTAGATATTTATGGTAACTGCAAAGTAAATTTAGTAAAGTATTGCATATTGCAATGTTTATGTTTAGTTAATTTAAAATTTCTTGTAATTTTAGCCAATTTTTTGCTTTTTTGATTAAAACTACGTTAGTTCTTCAAGCATTCATGAAGTTTATATTAAGAGACATGAAAATTTTGAAAATAAAAGCTCACTTAATTATTAATTTCTTGCAATTTTTTGCCAATTGTTTGCTTCTTTGATTCAAAGTATGTTAGTTTCTTAAGCATTCATAGGGTCAATAAAAGCTCACTTTTTATAAAAATTCCGAAGGAAATAAGTTTATTTTGCAATTATTGTTATTTGGCTTTATTGTTTTTAGAAAATACATAGAATATCATAAAATTATTTATATGAATTTAATTTCGACACAAATTTTGGATAATAAATTTGCATTTTTGTATAAAAATTGCTGAAAAACTTCGTTTTAATGAATAGAATTTCCAGATTAATTGGAACAAAATGCAATTGTTTTTCACTCGCTTTTGATTTCGTTATGAAATGAGTGATTAAATAGATTGTGATGTAACAGAGTGTTTGTAGTCGAATAATCAGTCGATAATTCATTAGAATTTATGTATGCCCACTCGTCGATCGAAAATGCGCACCGGCGCGCTAATTAATCAAGTGTATGTTCAGATTAGGAAGTTAAACAGCAATAACAGTCGCTGATAATTGACGTACGCACGCTGCCGGACAATGTTAAAATCAATCAAGCCCGCCCTGCCGACAAACAAATTGGTCTCGACGCTGCTCTTCAGCTCTTTAGCTCGGAAATTCGCCAGCCAGAAACCCACCGTTCGGCTCGTACAGTTGGCGCAACGTGCATGTGGATAAAGACTCATCAATCACGTGCAAAATGCTTTCGTTGCTAAACAAAAGCGCGCGCGCACCATCTCCTGTCTATTTATTACATTCTTGTTGAAGATATTTTTCATTTTGCATTTGTTTTGTGGCGTGGAACTAAAGCGCGCATGTTTTACTATATAATTTATAATAGCGCAAATTATTTATCGACGTTTTTTAAATTAATTTTTAAGCCGCTTTTCAAAATCGTAACGGCGCTCGATGCGATGCTTATCGCGTTACAAGCAATTTTAAAAAACGCTACCATATTTTATTCCTAACAAATGCGTTACGTATTCATACATAATGTAAATGCATGTTGTTTTTACCAATTTTTTGTGCGTTCTGTGTTGCTATGCTTTATCAGCACCACCGTTGCGTGCCTTTGCTGATTTATAGAATGACGAAACACTCATACAACATACACGGAGTCTACATCAATATATAAAGACACATAATCAACCCCGCCGCATATATATATATATATAGTACCTACATTCATACACCCTTAATAAATCAGGCCCTGCCTTTAATCACCTTAATTGAATATCTTTTTTTCTGTTGCAGGTGAGTTCACTGAACGCTTCATACTAACGAATGAACACGGATGTAAGTTAAGTTGCCTATAATCACATTAGCAGTTTACATACTTTTAAATAATTAGATTTTGCCTATCTGGTTGTCTATATTGAATGCATTTCCTTGCCGCTAACTTTGTTAATTTATACAAGTAAATATACAAGAAGGGTCGGATTTTCTTACTTCGAATGCGGTGGCAAAATGTCATTTTCTATCATTTTCTATCATTTAATTTGAATGATTTGGTGTAGTAATTATTTTCTTGCTGGAAGTGTTAGAATAAATAATGCACCCTGTTTGTCTGGTGGCCTATATATCATCAGATATTCGCGCGCTCGATTTTTTTATGAAAAGGTGTGCAGCTTGTATGTATTTACAACAGCACGAACAAAACGCATTCCATTTCATTAAATAAAAAGCCAACCGCACGCCATCTATACGGCTCGCATTTAATAAACCTGTCTTTGCTATTAAATTAATTTGTAATTTTTTTTGCTCGTATCTACGGTTGCATTTTATCGATCGCATTTTGTTTTATCCTAAAATTTCTTCGTGCGATTTCGTGTCGTCTCGCTCTCGCCCAAAAAACATTTTAGCAATTAAAAAAAACTCGCTCTCTCTGTGTGTACGCTTGTGTATGTGTGCGGTAACCCTCTCTTTACTGTACGAGGGGTACTCTCTCCGTCTCGCTTTTTGTTAATCGTATCATATCGTCGTTGCGTCCGCCCCGCTTAGTCACCCTCGCATTCACCAAACACCCCCCTCGTACCCCCAATAATACACGTGCACCAACATGTATAGGGGTGTCCCCTGCTCGCAATGCAATGTCTAATCACTTCAGTTTGTATACATCCACATGGACGTCGGGCGAATATTCACGCGACGCGCCTTAAAATCGACAATGTGATTGCTGTAAAATTCGCGCTTTTTTTGGTTTAACGATGCAACCGACGCCGCATTGTCTTGCCGATCTGCCGATACCCACGCCGCCGCCAATGGCCGATTTGCAGGTCACCTCGCGCCTCGACTACCAGACGCAACGCCGCATGTTCAATTCGCGTAGTGTGGAATTCGGACGATCACCGTTGCTAACGCGAACCGCCGCATTCGGGACCAATTTCTCAACGCGTCGCGAGCATGAGAACTTTTACAAGATTCGGCGGGAATTCAGCTTGAATCATCTGCGACGCGACATGCCGCAGGATGGGGCAAACGTCGGCAGAAAGATACGCGACCTAAAGCGTGCACACGCTCGTACCTTAGACGATGTACGCAATTGCGGCGTCGTCAATTTCACCTCCGATCTGGAGGCGAATCTGTGCCAAGAAAATCGCCACGACAGCGATGAATTTCGCAAGAATAAGTACTTGGACAAGGACTTGACGCAGGAGCTCGAAGAGGTGCAGCATTTATCGCGCGAGCTGCGCGCCAAATTCGATTGTAACGTGTTCTTTAACGAACATTACATGTCGGACATCGACGAGGAGGACGGTGAGATCATCGACGCGCGTCGTCATTCCGATTCGTCATCGCAAATGTCGGCGCTGAAAATTCACCACAGCTTACGTATGCCGTCGCCGATACTCGTACGGCGCGGCGACTTTCACGACAGCTTCTCCTCGTTGAAAAGCTCCGAATTTGCCAGTCCGAGTCTGCCGAAGAAGCTCGACTTTCGGCTCGACGTGCCGTGCGCGCCGAACGTGCTCAAGAGTCCATGTCGGACCGTCATCAAAATCGCCAAAATAAGGTTGGTTGGTTGGATGATATTCCGATCGGGTAGATATTGTTTTAGCTGCGTTTTATTGAAAAACAACAGCGCAGCATTTTCGTATGCGTGCGTGTTGTGTGTAGGCTGAGCGGCGCGCATCCCCTTGCGATGCAATATTTTACGTGACTTGAATATATGAACGGCAACGCAGACAAATCGAAACAGGAAATAGATTTATGACACTTTGACAGTTCAATCATTTAAATGGGTATTCAAATAATATTGGGGAATTTATCATTTATTAGTATTTCATCATCATCAATTTTAAAAATAAAGTACGCGTACGTGGAGGAATTTACGATACGGGAAAAAATAATCCTCTTTTGTACTAGAGAGGCTTGAAAAAAAATGAATTAAATATTTATAGTTTAATATTTTAAGGAAGGAAATTGCGTTATTAATTTTAAATTTTAGTAATCCCATAATGATTAAAATTTAAGCCAAATTAGAAAGTTTTAATTACATGAAATGTGTTTTTATTATTATTAAAAAGATTAAATTGCAAAGTTTTTAATAGCAATTTTTAACGAGTCAAATATAAAAAAGCAATTAGGTGATGTGATTTTGGCGTTAACACTCCATAAACATTAAAACCATTTTGCACTTATTAATTTTTGTTTATTATGTACATATTAGATAAATAAAGTGCATAGCAAACGCAAACATAACACATTTTATAAAAGCGATGAATAAAATAGTTGCTTGTATGGTTATAAAACACAGTGTTTTTAATCGTGCATCGAATATTAATTATTCTTTTATGCATTCTACATCAAAACTTTATTGCACTAATTTATGTAGACAACGAGTTGTACGAGTAATCAGTTAAGGATGCCTAAAAATAGGCGCTAAGCACTCTGTACGACGTTTAGCTAAATTATTTATGGCAACCGCTCATTAGATGGCACGTGATTCTTGCATAAGTAATTTGTTTTTGTTTTCAAACTGACGTATTACAATTTTGGCTAATTAGCTCACAGTATCATGATAATAATAATTACAAAAGGTGAAAATGGGAGTTAGCTGGCAACATTACATACGTGTACAACTTGCATTCTACAGGGTAAGATTGCAAACAATTTTCTTTTGTTTTGATTGCGTTTTAATCTACAAATTGCAAGTTGCTTTAATTGACATGAAATTTACATAGCATTATTGCCATGTGTATCAAAACATTGTAAGGTTGTCAATTTGTTTAAAGCTTACGTCCAATTTAACATTAATATTTATCATAGTCTATTATTATAATTAAATAATGTGTTTATACTCGTATTTAATCAATTTACAATCGCAACAATCACATCTGTCTTGACATTGAAAAAGAACGATTCCTTGTTATTGTTGTATTATATTAGATGGCACATACGTGGCCCAAGATTTATGTGCTACTTTCACTTGGATTTAAGGGGTTCGATGCCATGGGGATGCGTTGATTACGGTCCATTGTTCGGTGGAGTGGCAGCGGCAACAGCACCCACCAACAACCGTCCCCCATTTTCCGTTCTTCATATCGTAGGCAATATGTATGAGTGTTGCCGTCGTCGACAATCTACCTCGATACACTCACAGATGATTCATTTCGGTGCGAAGATGAAGAAAACGTCGTCGTGTAAAAAACGTCAACACGCGCGCGCGCTCGTTTTGAGATTAAAAAAGACGTCGAGGACGAGAGACGCGTATGCTATTTGCCTAACAACATCCCCCTTCACGTTGTGCAAAAAAAAACAATACGTCATTGTATTGTCGGTGTGGCACATGGAATAATTGATTTTTTTACGCGCGCCGGCTTCATCATCACATGCAGGTGTGCCTTTTCGTTGAGAAAAGCGAGAAAATACACCATTTTGCAGCTGGTTTCTATTCCATCAGATAATTGAAATTAGCGTTGGAATTTTAGAGATTGTTTGAATTGTTTTTTCTTTCTTGCGCGATTAGAATCAGTTACTTGTGGTTGCGGCTTAGAACCTAAATGGTTGAAATTCCTAATTTTAATTATTTTTTTTACGGTGTGAAAGCGATCTGAAATGCATACAGTAGTCAGCTGCAAATGGAACTAAAAAAATAGATTTTGATTTAACGTGTTTTAATTAATCAATGAGGTACAAGATTTTGATAAAATTTGCGAGTGTAAGGCATCTAATTGATGCATCAACGCAAACCACCATCGACATATTCACAGAATCAATCAATTAGCGTACTTGCAGCGAAAACGATTAACGAAATCTATCGCACATGCACACACGATTAATTTCCATTTGGATGAGTGAGGTCATGGGAAGATTTTCAAATTGCCAGCCAGCGTGGCTCTGGAACGTATGCGCACCACATCGCACGCATTTTCACATATTATTTTTTTTGCGAAACTGATATTTTTTGCGCATTGCAAATAATTATTCATAAAGGCCGAGGCCGCGCATAATGAAGATAATTGCGCACGTACACACGATGCGAACCGTATAGCTCGTTTTTTTTACGTTCGCTCGCTCGCTCGCCGTATTGCACATTTTCGCCACCCCGATGTATTTATTGCGCTCTGAACGTTTTTCCCATCGCCGTTCGGCCGATCGCCGAGACGCATCCTCCAACCAACCCTTCACACCTCGCATTCATTCGGTGTACGTAATTGAGTATGGAATTTATAACGTCCGGTTTTGCGATTCGATTTTTTTTTACAACCTGGCGTATAGTTTAATTACACGTTTTGATTTATTCGTCTTGCTTATAATATACATAAATGTGCGCGCGATCGTTTGATGGGTTAATGCTGTTTGAGTATACGTAATGGATATTGTTTTTTGCGGGCGCTGGTCATTCAATTTCCTCACCCCCGAAAGATATTCTAAGACAAAGAAAACTTTAAATTCCTATTACTTCGAACAAGTCTCAGTGTGAGAAATATTTAATCACAAATAATTTTTTGTGGTCTATAAGGAGATACTATAAAACTCTTAAAAGAACTGTGACAAATAGTAATATGTTGTTTTAAATGGTTACAGTAGTAACTTATTCTATTTTGTTCCATTTCTTGTAATACACTGTAGCATTACGTATCTGTCATTGTCATCACGAGAAATTTTATATTGACTTTAAAGAGAACAAAACTAGTAGTATACAGTATACTATATTTTTCTCAAATTCATGCAAAGACTTAATCGGTATCTCTAGTCAATACCATGCGATGCGAGCATCACAGATTTCTTTTGTGGATATAAATTTCGTCAGGTTTTGGGATTCAATTTTTTTTTGTAGTTTAATTACACGTTTTGATTTATTCGACTTGCTTATAATATACATAAATGTGCGCGCGATCGTTTGATGGGTTAATGCTGTTTGAGTATACGTAATGGATATTGTTTTTTGCGGGCGCTGGTCATTCAATTTCCTCACCCCCGTTTCGTTTTTTCTCTGTTTTCTTCGTCGCCGCTGACGGTGGAAAATATAATAGAAAAGGTTTCGCCACCCTCTTCCACTTTAACCGTAGTGCTAATTAAATTTCGGACGTGGATACGGAAAAGCAGATAAATTACATTTATGTAATAATATCGGTATGGGAAGCCCACTTTTACGAGCGCCCTCTATATATGTGTATATATGCGGTTGGGTTATTAAATTTGTGCGCTTCGCACCTTATCAAAATACATTATGTTGCATGTTTACTTTGTAATCCGCAAAGAACGCCGACGACACTCGGTGTTTTTTTTTCGCTTTCGGTGTCGAGTCGTGTCTTTTTGCGTCGCCTCTGCAAGTTATTATTGTTTGACGATGTAAAATAAACATAAAGGTAAATGGGAAAATTAAATGAAGATGAAAAGTATGTTGGAAAAGGGTTGAGCGTTATGACGTGTTAAATTAGTTACAATATGATGGAATTTGCATTTTCTAAATTGTCCGCATTGCTTTTAGCATTTTATTATTCAATCCCAACAAATTAAAACAAATATGCTTGCTTGAATTTAATTAAAAGCGATGATTATATTTAAAAAATGCGCCCGTTTATGATAAATGATTCGGTGGGTGATGGTTCGTTTTGTTTTTCGTTCGCATATAAACAAGCATTTTAAGTTTCATGTTCGCATTACAGATTTAAATTATAGATAGATGCAAATTTAGCATAAAGCGTCTTGAAGAAGAAAAATGAAAACAATGAAAATTATTCTAATGTAAAATTATTATAACATTTCAGTAAAAATCTTATAGATTATTTCTGCATAGTTTTTCGTAACTATTATGAACATTATAATACTTATCTAGATAATTTGTATTGTAAAATCCGTAAGTATCTCTTTTTTATGCATGAAATATAGACAAAAATGTAATTTTCTGTGGTAAATCCTTTCACTATTGTAATATTCGAATAAGATCTGATCAAGTTTACTTAAACAAACTTTATTTTTAAAATTGATATTGATTTAAATAAAATTTTGATATATTCAAAAAGAATGAGTTGCACTGTATGAATTATATTGGGCACAGTGCGACTCTACTGTCCTGCGAACCATACATGCAAAAATATGTTTATCATATTTTGAAAACCAGAACCAGCGAAAAATATTCTATGAAAAAGAAAAATTTAAATTCCTATTACTCCGAACAAGTCTCGGTGTGAAAAATATTTAGGGCCGATTTCATAATCAAATCGTTAATGCTCCGTTAACTAAAGGGGGATTAAGTTAAACGTGCCTTTAAATGACAATTCAAAACTATTACTAATGGTCACTTAAAAACATTATGAAATTGATTTTGATTTTTAAGGAAGACTTAAATTTTAACAGACCATTAAAATGATTATGAATCACAAATAATATTTTTGGCCGCTAAGGAGATACTATAAAACTCTTAAAAGAATTGGCCTTATCTTATTTTTTCCCATTTCGTGTAATGCACTGTAGAATTACGTACCGTAGTTGTCATCACGAGAAATTTTATATCGACTTTAAACAGAGAAAATCTGGTAATATAATTCAATATAATACATTTTTCTTTAATTTATCTGAAGATTTTATTGGTATCTATAGGCAATACCATGCGATGCGAGCAAGACAGATTTCTATATCCACAAACTTTTCATATTCTAAGATAAAGAAAACTTTAAATTCCTATTACTCCGAACAAGTCTCAGGCTGTAAAATATTTAATCACAAATAATTTTTACTGGTCTGTAAATTGTACAATATAAAACTTTTAAAAGAATTGTGAGAAATAGTAATATGTTGTTTTAAATGGCTACAGTAGTAACTTGTCCTATTTTGTCCCATTTCTTGTAATACACTGTAGAATTACGTATCGAAGTTGTCATCACTAGAAATTGTATCTGGACTTTAAAAAGAGGAAATATGGTAGAATAAATCAGTATAGTATATTTTTCTTAAATTTATCTGAAGACTTCATTGGTATCTATAGTTAATAGCATGCGATGCGAGCAAGGCACATTTCTATATCCACAAATTTCATATTTGTTGTCAAATTGCAACACGATATATTCAAGAGTTGAATAAGTTGCATTATTTCAAAGTTAGTTTTATTATCAATAGAAATTATAGGTATTCCATATAATTCAGATCATTTATTTTACGCTATATAACATTTGACAAAAAAGGGCTGTTAAAATCCAATATACCATTTATTTTCCCATTGAATTTTACATAAATAACTTTGTTAAATAATTATTTGTAACGCGATGGGATGGGCATGCAGCCTGCTGGGCACTGTGGGAGAGGTGGAGTAGTGGTTTCCCATTGTCTAGAAATTAAAATGACATATATAATTAGATTAAGTTTACCTATATTTTATCAAAATGATTTACCCTGATGAAATCCATGGCATTGGCATTGGGGTTGCTTGTTGTCCCCAACTAATTGAACTTGATTGTATTGGTGGTGACCAACTACGGCTGGAACCGCCTGTCATGCCAGTTGATATCACAGGCATTGGTTGAGCCGAAGTCCCATAGTCCCAATGCGTGCTTGTACTAGCACTGGGTGCTACTATCGGTATTTGTTGGGTTTGACGCCATGATGCCCCTCCTGAAATTTGTGGCATTTGTGCTTTTGCTTCCCATCTAGTAGATGCGGAAGGAATAGAAATTCCGCCACCGCCCCATCTTTGACTCCATCCACCACTCCAACCTCCTCCACCTGATGTCGAAGTTGATATCGAAGGTGTAGGCCATGAAGGCATTACAGTATGTTGTATGGACACTGAAGGAGTACTCCATTGTCGATATTGAGACATAGATGGCCATGATCCATAGCTACCGCCAAAGCTTCCCCTTTGTGAATAGCCGCCGCTCATGCCCCCTCCGCTATAACCGCTGCTTCCTGAGCTAATTATGCCTCCACCACCATAGCTTCCGCCGCCTGAGACCATACCCCCTCCGCTATAGCCGCTGCTTCCTGAGCTAATTATGCCTCCGCCACCATAGCTTCCGCCGCCTGAGACCATACCCCCTCCGCTATAGCCGCTGCTTCCTGAGCTAATATAACTTCCGCCTGAGCTTGGATAGTCAAAGGAACCTGAGGTGTCAAATGATCCTGATGAACCACTGCTGCCAGATATTCCCATGCCGCCGCCGCCACCGCTCATCCAACTTTGTCGGTAACTTAGGGGGTAACTCCATCTATGACTTATATACGATGGTGGAGGCATATCTGGACAAGGTAGCCAAGGTCCAAATCCTTGCATTTTGCTCATCGACATACCGCCGCCGCCCATTCCCATACCACCCATACCACTCATACCACTCATACCACTCATACCACTCATACCACTCATACCACTCATACCACTCATACCTCCCATACCTCCCATGCTGCCTCCCATGCCGCCTCCCATGCCGCTAATCATGCCGCCACCCATGCCACCACCCATACTGCCACCCATGCTGCCACCCATGCTGCCACCTATGCTGCCTTGCATACTGCCTCCCATGCCGCCTCCCATGCCGCCTCCCATGCCGCCTCCCATTCCGCCTCCCATGCTTCCTCCCATGCTGCCTTGCATGCTGCCTCCAATGCTACCTCCAATGCTACCTCCCATGCCTCCTCCTCCTCCAATGCTTCCTCCCATGCTGGCTTCCATACTGCCTCCTATGCCTCCCATTCCTCCCATTGCTCCTGCTTGTGCTGATGCCGATGCCGACGCCGACGATTTTGCGGAAGCACCCCCCATACCCATGCCTCCTTGTGCTGATGCCGATGCTGATGCGTCAGCTTTGGCACCAGCCATAGCAGGTTCTGCTGCTGTCGCAGCAAAAATGCCGACAAATACGCATAATAGTGATAGACGAAACTGTAAAAATGTTTTCTTTAGAATATATTCAAAAAAGCAAAGAATGTCACTTACCATTGTGATCAGTTCGTCAGAAACTACGTCAAGTGACTCTTGAAGCCCATGCCTATTGAATTTATATATTTTTATACTTTGTGGGGGCCTTTTTTATTATTAAATAACATTGATAATTTAACCTGAAACAAACATTTCGCATCGAAACAAATGATTTCAATTGAAAAATACGCGCATTATTTCAGATAAATTAAATTTTTGGATGAATTGATATTGTTATCATTTTGTTTTTGTTCAAACATTTAAATTTATTTACAGTTGTAAATTTTGTTTGCGAAAAAATGGTAAACATAACTAATTCCATTAAATAAAAAAATATAAATCTCGTTAAAAAAGGATTCACGCGTTATAAATGTAGATAATTTTTATTTTTATATGAAACTAAATTGTGTTTTAAATTTACAACAATAAAAAATTTGATTTTTATCTCTCAACAAATTTATAACAACGATTCTATTCTATTAATAAACTAATCAATTCACTTTTTTAATCATTTTTTTCTCAAATTATGATGTTTTATACATATTGCAAACTAGATTTTGGTGTTAATATTTTATATTAATAATTTATATAATAAATTGGTTAAAATGTAATTTAAAAGTACACAGCCAAGGTTGCACCATCAATTGCTACTGTATCCGCTTTTGCTACATTATGCCTAGTTGCATGCGTTGCGGCTCCCTTCCTCGAAATCAACACTTGATTTGCAGAATACAATCGCATTCCAATTGTTACTCGCCAAGCGTTTACTGTTTTTGATGGCACTCTTGCTTCAGTTGTAATTCGTCAAGCAGCATTAAATTGGATATACCGCATACATGTAAATAGGCCTTCAATTAAAATACGCAAATTGCATACGCAAGAAAATGACGTTTATGACGAAGCAATCCACACAAATATTTTATCATTTTGTTTACCATAATTAAAGCATAAATGCGCGGAATATTAAGATTTCATAAAAATAATGTCTATGTTAATTAATTTCTAAGGGGTTATTCGTAAAGTAACAGTAAAATTTGTTCTTCCTAGCCGCGCAATGTATTTTGCGTCATTGTTTCATAGAATTTTGACATTACCATTCTATTCTACAGTAATGTGGTATCTGTCATTTCCATTACATACCCGGTGATTGTAAAGTAAGAGCAAATACATAATATCCTGAACATGGTATAAGATCTTATATTATTATGTTTAGGAATATTTAGTCCATTTATTTTGAAAGTGGTAATTAATTTAGTGCAAATTTTGCATTAATTACTAAGTTAATGTTTAATATTAAAAGAAGTATCAATGCTTTGTTCCATTTAATATTAACTGGCATAATTAATTACATAGCCATTATGTATTCTAGGAAACAGTAAAATTTTGGAGTCGATCTTAGGTAATTTTGATTATTGCGAGTTGTGATATAGGGTGTCTCAACAGAAATGAAGCAGACGCCCAGAGTTCCAAATTTTAAAGAAACGCTCAAACACATTGATTATAATTAATAATTAAGATGATCTTTGTCCAATTTAGGATGCTAATATTATACAGTTTTTTACTCGTCACGTTTTCTAAAACGTTTTTAGCCATAACATTTTTTGTATTTGGGTAACTTTAAATTTTCTTGAAAATTAGAATCAACTGCCACAAAATGAAGTATATTGTGAATATATACTTTCATAATGAGTATAAATTCACTCTGAAACATTACACCACAACGATTTTTTTATTGGCTCGCATTAAAAATGTATTACTTTTGTTGGTATACTTGTAAGAGATGTGATCCATTTTATAATTCAATTGAAACTCTCAAATGCATCTTAAGAATGAAATGCGTGCCCAACGTATGCAAAGGGTTTTTATTTTATATACAGCTTGGGATAAATTAAAATATTTCATATTTTGCACAAGAATATTATTAAATTAAGCTTAGCAGTTAATTGTTAATTGGAAGGTAGTTAATAAAACAAATATCATTTTATAATATTTTTCTTTATTAAATGTTAAGTGCATTTTAATCATAGCTAAATATAGCTTTCAACATCGAAATTTTATAATTAGCTAATTATTACTATTTTTCATAAACAAAATAATTTTTAACTAGCCTAAATTAATAAATTTATTATTATTATTTCTTTTTCACATATTGCCACAGAAAGTCCTATTCTTAAACATCATTTTTGCTCATACACATTTTTTCTAGTATTAGTAATAATGATAGTATAAACTTGTTTGTAAAGCATAAAATATGTCAAAATTTGTTTGCTTTTCGAACTTCAAATTGGTATATTTTGAAAACTAATTATAATTAGGCATTATGAATGCTTGATATGTAGTCTAGAATAGTGAAATTATATATACTGAAAATTTCATGAAAATTGGAAAAGGTGACCGCGGCAATTTCGTCACGTTTTCAATGAATTGACCCAAATATGAAAATTTGATACCTCGATATATTTATAAATGTAATGCGGTTGAAAACTAAGTGTGTTAGCATGAATTAAATTTTTTATAAGCACGAAACAGAATATTCAGCGACGAAAAAAGAGGGGCGGTTTGTCACCTTGTGCGTGTAATTGTTGTGCTGGTGGCTGTTGTTGTGGATGTACGGCCGTTGGTGCACTTTGGGTAGTCCTAATTAAAAATCAATAAGTAACTGTTCGCAATTAGTATTATCGTATTACATACGCAATCTTATATGAATCTTCCTTCGCTGGGTAATACATTGCTGAAGGATCGTAGGGATAAAAATATGTCTGGACTTCAGGGTAGCACCAACAGGGGATGGCACTCACTGTCTTGCTCTCAGTTATGTGGCTCATTAGAGCAGCAAACAAAATAATTATGATTAGTTTCTTGATTGATTTATTAAACAAAGTTACGATTAATAATGAAATAATTATAATATGTAGTGTATAAAGTCAAACTTACCATTTTGATGGTAAATGAATGATATTTCCTACTACCTGATGATGGTTTAATTTATATGGTTGAAAATGTGTGGGTGCATCGTGAAATTATTAATAATTGGTGCAAATAGATTGGATTTCATCAATAATAAACCAATCAACTTAACAATGTTTTTCCTATAGACAATAAACGCTTCTATACATTTTTTAAGTGGTAAAATTATTGCAATTGTGTTTATGTGTAAACATGTTATAGGTGTATAATGAAGTTAACAATCAACGATTTTTACATTGCATTTTGGTCAGCGTTAAATATGACGATACGATTTTTTTAATAATGCTTTTTGCATTTATAGCTAATAAATTATCCAAAACCATCCTAAATCATATTGCGTTTTTCGCTTCATTCGTTTTGTTTTTTAGTATGTCGCGCACATGCGACACGCCACGCATTTTCCTTACACACCAAAAAATAAAAAAAAACTAAGATTTATGAACTTCGAATATTAGATTGAATGTGCGCTTTTATGTACTCGCCATATGTGCCGCGCACAGCATTTTCCATGTCGCATAATCGAAAACTATAATACACATTTCTTTCGATTCGACAAACCAATTTTTTATTGGTTTCAATCAAAATGCAAAGGTGTAGGCGCCTGGCGGCGCCCGCACGACACACAGCACACGCGCCGCAGGTGCCATCTGTGAACAGTTACGGCCCCATCGGGAGGTGTAAAATCTGAATGCGAATTGTTCCTACTTACCAACAACGATCGTAATTTATGCCTCGCATCGTATTTTTCTTTTACAGTCACATCGTACATGTGTAAAATGGCACACGACATTACAAACCGCATTCAACTGCTTTGTAACATGATAATTAACCATTGACTTGTCGAAAATAAAACACGTTTTTCAGTCGGTAAATTATATTGTCAATTGTGCGAGTGTTGAAATTTTTATACCTTTATATTAGTTACATGCGGGATTCAATTTCATTTAATATTATATAATACTAAATCTTTGTATGCATTTAGAAAAATTTTGGTGGCATCTGAATGTTGAATTTGCTATAAAATTTTACAGCTGAATTGTATTGCATACACAAGTTATATAAACTATTTTTATTACTAAAAAAAACAATAAGTAAATTTTTGACTGTTATTTGACCGAATATATAAACTTTAGATAAAGCTATCTCTTATTTAATAGGATTTTGTGAATCTCGAAAGCATTCAAGGAAATGCACCTGAGATAAAATGTTGAAATTATGTCAAAATTGTTTTCATTTCGATCTAATATATCAATAATGTAAGATTATTTTAACGTTGCATGGAATTTTGCATAAATTATTAAACAAAAATTATTCTTTTGAATAATGAAAGAATTGAAGTTTCTCAAATGATGGAAAATTTACTTTGGGATTTTAATTATATTTCTTATTTAATAGGATTTTGTAAATCTCGAAGCATTCAAGAAAATGCACTTGAGATTATGTCAAAATTGTTTTCATTTCTATCTAAAATATCAACAATATAAGATTATTTTAACGTTGCATGGAATTTTGCATAAATTATTAAACAAAAATTATTATTCTGAATAATGAAAGAATTGAAGTTTTTCAAATGACGGGAAATTTACTTTAGGATTTTAATTATATTTCTTATTTAAATTGAATCTCGAAACATTCAAGAAAATGCACTTGAGATAAAATGTTGAAATTATGTCAAAATTGTTTTCATTTCTATCTAAAATACCAACAATATAAGATTATTTTAACGTTGCATGGAATTTTGCATAAATTATTAAACAAAAATTATTGTTTTGAATAATGAAAGAATTGAAGTTTCTCAAATGACGGAAAATTTGCTTTGGGATTTTAATCATATCTTTTAACGGAAGAATTACTATCTTTATAATATAACAAATGTTCTTTCCTATACCATTGATGATTTTTCATGCACCGTTTCTAACAAATTAGATATTATCTACGTTATAAATTTATCCGAAGTTGGTGTTAATTTAAGCACTTTGCCACATTTTGCACAATATCAAAACGATTGTAATACATTCTATGAACTTTCACGTATTTTGATTTTGCAGTTTTGCAAAAAAGCAATGATTGTCAGTTGTATTTTAATGCCAAGAACTATTATGTAAATATTCCCCACTTACAACAATAACTATTTACTTTGTATTCAAATTATCTTTCCAATATGCTGTATAATATTTTTGCTCTAAAATAATTCTTTAGCGATGAAAATATATACATACATATTTATAAATAATGTTTGCACACTATGAAATTGCTTTTACTATTAGACATTAAAATGCATTGTCCAGTTGTATGGTATGCTTACCCGTTTTGAAACAATTGTTTGCTAGTTTTACACATAAGAACATTCGTGTTGAATAATTACCTCTACTGGTTTTGCACTGGCGCTGTTGTGAATTATATCATCCCTAAAAACCGGCAACAAACTATTACGCATTCACTTATCGCATTGGCCTGTCCCATGTAATAATATTTACGAGACAATGAACATCATTCACAGACTATTAATTTATAAATCATTATAATATTACTTAACTTTAAAAATATATAAAAGAGGATATAAATCAAAAAGGTTTTAAATCGCTGCTTGGCAAACAAATGTCAATACCTATTGTGTAATTGTAATTTTCGTAACTGTGAATTTACCCTTGGTTTTCCATTTATAATTACTTTAAATGTGGACACTGTTTATCAATAAATTAGAAATTAATATTATCTCAAATAATTTTAGCTCGACTGTTGGTTGTCTTTAATTAGTTGTATTCTCTCGTAACACGAAAAAGAAAATGAAAACAATTAAATTTTGCTGTTCGTTTGAATCTGTGCGAACGAGCAGAATCATTATAATATTACTTAACTTTAAAAATATATAAAACAAGATATAAATCAAGAAGGTTATAAATCGGCAAACAAATGTCAATGCCTAGTGTGTAATTGTTATTTTCGTAACTGTGAATTTAAACTCGGTTTTCCATTTATAATTCCTTTAAATGTGGACACTGTTTATCAATAAAGTGTAAATGAATATTAACGCAAACAATTTGAGCTCGAATGTTGGTTGTCTTAAATTAATTGCATTCTCTCGTAATGCGAAAATAAATGAAAACAATCCAATTTTGCTGTTTGTTTGAATCTGTGCGAACGAGCAGAATCGCTGCTCATTTAATCTCCAAATGAGAAAATAATCGCAATCATCTTCTCGGCGATATTTTCAAAGAAGTGGATTTTGAGATGGGGAGTGGGCTGGCTGACGGTTCAGCAAAGTGAGTAAAAGCGAGGGTGTTCTCGTCCATTTAATTAATATCGAAATATTCCTTGTTAGACAATGAACCAACTCGACTAAATGGAGCTGATCGAAATGAGTTTTGAAGCGAATCGGATGATTAAGCCCCAACTAAAGCGTGGCTTTATTGCAAACAATGAGCGCGTTATTAGTCGAATGTCGTTGCCGTTTCACCAGAGCACCAGCACCAGCAAGAACAGCAAAAAAATAACGCCGGTGCTCTGCTGTTGACATTAATCGTTACAGTTAAAATAAAATATCGCGTGTAAAATCGTTTAAAATATTTCAGTGACGTTTGCGTTTTACTATACACTGCTCTCGTTCTTCGCATCGTTTTTTTTGTGCTGGTGCAGCGCAAATGTAAGAGGGATGATCGATCTCTTCTTCTTCCACATCTTAAAGCCGATGCTCGTTGGAGCGTGAATTCGATAACAAAGTTACTGCGACTTTTTACCGAGCGCGAGTTGGGAAGCAGCGAAAACGAGACGATGATGTATACATGCACGTCGTCGAGTGGCTTTGCATTCGCATCCCTTTTTACGACCGCTACGGAATTTGTTTGTACAACGTCACCACTATCGCTAACGTCCATCAAATCACCGTCATCTCGCACGTCGTCATAGCAACCTGGCAACCAATTTGATTTATCTCGCTCTGTACCCATTGATGATTTGTGCGTGGATATTTCACGTGCACGTGGCGGCTGCCTTATCAAATGTCGTTGTACGGCGCCTTTTCATTGAAAAAGTTGTAACTTCGTTAGGTGGTGTGGTGTGGTGTGGTGTGGTGGCGGAGGAGGCAGAAGGGCCGCTACGCCGTGTGCGCTGGAATTTTCGTTGCGGTTGTCGCACGCTCCGGGGGTTCGAATTATTTGATGTACATCGACCTTCTCCCCCCCCGAAGCCGCCTCGCGGTATGTCAAATTTAGGTCACATCGCGTTCTCCTCGACGAACGCTGACGGAATGAAAATGAAATTTTGCGCTCGCAGAAGCTCGCCGGCTAATTGATGAACGGCACCCGCACACATTTTCTTACTTTTAATTAAGTTATACACAAAATCCAGCAAACTGGAAAAAATGATTAAAGTTATTCGATGAATGCAAAATTCGCTAAATGCAACCAACTCTTGTACCATAGCTGTTTTATTGGTATCTTTAAAAAATAAAAAATACAAATTCAAATAATATACTCAGTTTGAGTTTAAGTTTCGTAATTAGTAATTTTTCTTTTATTTTCTTTGTTGTTATTTTTCCTCTCCGTTTTCACAGGATTTCTTTCAAATTTATTCGATAATTGCAATATTTGATAATTGCAACAAATTTGGAGAAATAGAATCAGGCCTGTTGCGTTTATCGAATTTTTACTGTACCACAAAAAATTAATGTTACTGTTAAATTCGGATGCAAACGCGTGGGATATTATCGAAGATGTTTGTCGATAAATAATTTTATTATTGCTGTACGTTGGCGGATTAATAGAATCGGTCTGTTTTTGCAGCGAATCCCAACGAGTTTTCTCATTTCCGTCGAAACGCTAGATTTGATGTAATTTATTTTTCGCTTAATTATCATTTCTAGCCGGAAAAAGTATGCGCGGTGGTAATATTTCAAGGGCTATTAGTAAATAATCAACTGGAAGCGGAAACTTTTCAAGTTCTTCGATATTACTATGCTCCTTTTTTTTCATACATATATAAAATATGCTAATTGCGCACACTAATTGAATGCGAAAAAATCATAAAAATACCTCACGTACGTACGAAACGGCGAGCGCCGAATGGCGGTGCGTTGGTTCGATATTGCCATCATACTTTTAATTAATCCCATTCTTGGAATATGAATTCGAAACGCAATATTTGAATTTATATCCAATTTCAAGTTCAACAAACGCAGATAGATACGCGATCCCTGGATTTCACCAGCCTAACGCCACATTATTGACGTTTCATTCATCGCAACGCAACGCGAACGCATTCGCTCTTTAAACTTCATTAATATTAATTGCCATTTTAATATCAGCTAAATGTCTTCGAATTGCGCCGCGCAAATAAAATGTACATATTTATACCAAGTAAACAACATTTCTAATTGCGTATCGCGTTGTGTTGTTAGATATGCATTTTTGCTCGTTAGAATTCGAATAGTGATGCTGCACAATGGAACAGCAGCAGCAGCAGCAGCAGCAGCAACAGAGCGACAGCATCATCATTACAATAGCGCTTCAAATACATATAGTACATACACACACATACCTACGATTCGATGTGCCCGGTTTGAAAGTTATTAAAAATCGTTATTGTTCGTATCATTGCGATGTTTCGTAATACACGTGCATGTACATACACGTTCGTTTGAATGAAAAGCGTTGCAATAAATTTTGTAGGTATTAAATATTTGCCAGGATGTATATTGTCATATCATTATTATGCCATTGTTTACGAACTGGAAAATTTTAATTTAATTCAATATGCAGTAGCATCATCTGCCAACGTAAAATTTTCGTACGACTACGATGTTTTTACAATTTAAATCGGAAATCGTAAAAGAAATGTTTCGTTGAAATATTATATTAAAAATAATTGGTTGTTTAACAACAATTGTTATGTGTGTTGATTTGAATTAGTGATTTTTTAATAGATTTTTATATGATGCATTCAAAGCTTGTGGGTTGCTGTACAGACGAATATAAAATAAGTTGTTGTAAATCGTAAAAATGCAAGAAATCTTGTATTGAATATTTTTTTTGTATCGGTTGTATACTAAAAGTGTTAATTCTATAACTCATTATAATTAGGATTTTTAGACATGTTTATTTAAACAAAGTTTTTTACTATTAGAAGCAAAATTTACTAATTTTTAAATAGATTTTTATATGATGCATTCAAAGCTTGTAGGTGCTGTACAGACGAATATAAAATAAGTTGTTGTAAATCCTAAAAATGCAAGAAATGAAAAATTTGTATTAAACATTTTTTGGTAACGGTTGGATACTAAAAGTGTTAATTCTATAACTAATTATAATTAAAATTTTTAGAAATGTTTATTTAAACAAAGTATTTTATTGTTAGAAGCCAAATTTATAAATAATATCAGCTAGAATTCGTCAAACATGCGCAGACACTTAAATCACATTATAATATTCTTAAGAGATTCATCATTAAATATCTGAAATGCATTCTCTAGTTTTAAGTTAAGTTATGAAGACTAAACTTTACAATTATTTTTTATTATATTAACAAATATTATTACCTATCTATCAGTCATCTAAATATGCCTAGTATTATTTTTTAGCAACATTTAATTTAAAAAAGGTTTTGCTATAAATTTGACTAATAATACAAACATAATTTCTGAACAATGTTTTTGCTTTTTTATTGTTAGAAGCAAAATTTACTAATTATATCAGTTAGAATCTAACAAACATGTTAAGACATTTAAATTGCATTAAAATATTCTTAAAAAATTCATAATTAAATATCTGAAATGGATATCTAGTTTCAAGTTTAGTTATAAAGACTAAACTTTACAATTATTTTACTTAATCTAATATTATTAACTAGAAATCACCCAAATATACCTAGTATTATAAAGATTTTTTTAGAAAAATTTATTTAAATAAGGTTTTGCTATAAATTTGATTCAACAATGTTTTTGCTGTTTAAATCTCATTAAAATTTGATTATCTAATTAAAATATAAATTTAAAATGTTCTTACATATACGAACTTCAAGATACGTTAACATTTCTAAAAAAAACATACTTCTATATCAATTTTCCGTAATATTTAGTAAATTGGTGAAAATTTTTATCAACGAATTTGCCCCACATGGGTATAAATGATAAATTTTTAATAAAAAATATAAAATATATAGAAAGGGTTCATTTTTATAGATTTACTAGTAAGTACGCATCATAAATTCACATTTAATTGCACGGCGTTGTAGGTGCAATTTCATTAAAAACCCAGCAACAAACTGTTGTCTGTGAATAAGCTGTTTGCGTATAAAATGAATGAAGATACCACCGTGCGCATTCTTTTTTTCGTACGCGGTGCTTGTTGATGAATGCTGTATGTATATGTGGATGTAGCCGTAGAGAATTTTAAATAAATAATGATTAATTTACACGTCGCGCCTCCACTGTGTGGCATATGCACCACCACCGCCACTCTTCCACCACCAGCCCAGCGCAATATTTGTCTCTCGAATATGTGTGCTGCTGTGTGTGTTGTATAACGCGCTGCATTTTCATCATCAATTCGTCGTGGCGTCGCCCGCTACAGGGTAGCGACCCCAATTTACACCCGTAATAAATGGATTTAATTATTCATCGCATTAGCCGCATTAAAAACCGCACATACGCACACACACACACATATATAACTTGCCAAAAACACACAAAAAATCGGGCGCTTTTTGCGGCCGACTTCATTAACCACAACGCAACGCACTTTTTGTCATCATCAAAAAAAAGGCGAAACGTTGAGCTTTCGGCATGCCATGTTGTATCATTCATATGGCATACACACAAATTTTAATTAAAATCCATGGATGCATTTGCGTGTGTAGGAATCTTTGCACTACTGTGTGTACGTTTCACTCCGTTAATTCAACGCTGCTTCTCCGGCACATCAATCTGGCAGACGACTCTCATTTGTTCTTATTACACATTGCGCTGGGGATGAAAGGGTTGAGGACGATTCGCCCGGCAAAACATACGGCGTTTGATTATTTTACTCAAAATATGAATTTTTCATTCGAGCGTTGATTTATCGTCGCCTTTGCGACAGAAAATTTAATTAATGCCTCGAAGAAATTGAAATAAATCGCATTTGGGCGCGCGCGGAAATCTTCCAGCTGTCTAAAATCGAACAAACATCCATCCGTGGGGGAAAAACGTTTATTTATAAAATTTGCTTTTACAGTTTTGAATTAATTATTTATGTTTCAGCACATTTAATCAAAATGCTCGCGTTATGCTTTTATTTAATGTGATTAATTAATTGCATTGTCGGTTTATATGCGCGCACAACAAGACGATTTTAATTAAAATCGATTCGAATTTTTACCGAAAAACGCAGTTATTGTTCCGTTTGATTAATTGAATTTATAGGAATTAATTAAAACTACTTTCTATCGCAAACGTTTCTCATTAATAATTATCTAAAACTAAATCCGATGTAATTAATGTTTGTGGATTGTTGGAATTATCGCTCGAAGCAACGCTAAATATCATTATTATCATAATTGTCTTTAGTAGTGAAATAAAAGCGAATTAATTAGGATGAAGATAACACGCACTGTTGTATCGTGTGCAAGGAGGGAAAAAAATACGAAACGGCTTTAAATATTCTGTGACCCAATTTTCAAATCGCATGCTAACGAACCGAACTCACCCTTTTTTTTTCTCGTTATCTAGTAAAAATGCGCATTTTATTGTTTTCATAAAAAAAGCGAACGGTATCTTAAGCCAATCGAGCGACACTAAAAATTTTCATACACGCAAAACGAACGTCTCTGGCTTATATACCTATACTTTCAACGCAGAGACAAAGGAAATAAGTTTTTCATTGCGCAAAAAGATTCGTTCGGACTTGGAAACAATCTGTCTGCGCCCTAATTGTACATGGAACTGGTGAATTTTGTGCTCAAAAATAGATTGAGCTGTAATAAATTGTTGAAATTTTGGAAGTCGATCTTGCTTTTATAAAGTAGATTAAACAATTGTTGAGTTTTGGAACAGTTCGATTGTCTTGCATTGTTTTATAGTAAATGTAGTTTAAGAATTTATAATTTAGAAATATGAATAATGTAGTTAAATATTATTCTTTACATAATTGTAGATAGGATAATATAAATTTCCAAATTTAGGTAAATTAAATTAACTTGCTTTATTTTCAATAAAATATTAAACAATTTAGAGTGTTTTCTACATTTTATGAGCAATTTAGGATATTTTATGAAATTTTCTCTCTTCCAAATTAAAACTTTCATAAAAAAAGCGAACGGTGTCTTAAGCCAAACACCAAAAATTTTCATACACGCAAAACGAACGTCTCTGGCTTATATACCTATACTTTCTGCGCAGAGACAAAGGAAATAAGTTTTTCATTACGCAAAAATTTCGTTCGGACTTGGAAACAATTTGTCTGCGCCCTAATTGTACATGGAACTGGTGAATTTTGTGCTTAAAAATCGATCAGCGTGTAAAATAATCGAATTAAATAAATTCCATTCGATGTGCTGGATGGATGGGAAAAAAGCCACGGCCGCCTTCCTTTGTTGCGGTTTTAAAACGTCTAATCGACTACGTGAAAAAATTGTTCAACGCCACACCGAATGACATGTTTCCTATTCGAACGCAACGCGAACGAAAATGAAATTTTGTGGTTGTAAACGTGACGTGGAGTAATTTAACACGAAATTTTTCATCCTCATCGCCGCACACGTACCATTTTTTTTTCGCCTCGTGTTCCCATCGCACAAATTTCACTTAGCGCGCGCGCGCACTCAAATTAACGATGAGCCTTTGCAGTCTTAATGGACTTAAAGTTAATTGGTAGGCATTTAGCCTGAATGACTCGTTCGTTGCACAGCGAACGATGAAAACGTGATGAGCTTCATATTTTTTCCCTCGACCGTTGGAAACGCTTAACACCTAATATTTCGCTACGTGAAAATCGCGTCTAATTATTTCAACGGTGCGTCGCATTCAATTTCCATGTAGTGTCGCTGAAGCGCGCGCCTTTCATTAAACGCACGCAGGTTGGGTTTTTTTCTTGCTTCTTGTTGGCTTTGATGGTTGTGTATAGGCAAAACAACCCTCATCTATGAATATTTCAGTGGCCGCCTGTCAGCGCACATTTCGCACGTTCATTTTTCAATTCGCCACTTCATCTTCACGAAATTTGCATTTACAAGAGGCGAGGGCTAAGAAATATTGCTCGAGTTTTTTATGTACTCGTATAGCGGAGTATACGCTTTTATTTTTCGGCTTGTCGAGTGTTGTCGTCGTCGTGGACGTGGCTGCTGCTATCGAATTTTTCTTCCTTTTTCTCCATTTCCAATGTTCACGTCAACTTTGTTGTATAGTAGTAGTAGTAGGTTGGTTGTATGAAAAGGCAGCACGCCGCCGCCTTTTTGCGCAAAGTTTCCCTTCGAAACAAAACGGATGGATGCTGCATCTCAACGAAGCAATTAGTTGTTGCCATGACAACTTTGAAATTCGACGAGACAACTGAAATGCGAGGAAAAAAATGATATAGAAATTGTTTTGTTGAAATGTCATCATGTTAATGATTAATTCGCTGAATTTAATAACAATGTCGTTCGTTCGTCGTCGACGAAATATTTTAATTATATTTGCTCTTGCGCTCTTGTCGCTACAAAAATTAATCGCTTTTTCTTTCTTTTTCAGGTAAGCGCTAATTAATTGAAATTTTTCCGTGCCTGATACCTATGATGCGTTCAGATATCTTTAACGACGTCGCTATGAATTATAAGGTAAATATTTTAATTAATAAATAATTAACGTAATGGCCAGCGAAATAGATTATCATAAAGCTAAATCATCATTTAATTTAATTGCGTTAAATCAGATCTAATACATAATTACACTTTTATAAATTATAGTTTCTGATAAATGCTTTAATGGAATGTCGAAGTCGATAACTTTAATAAAATTCAATAAACACTTGCCGTTTCCGCGGAAAAAATTCTATACAAACTCAAATATTGATTTGGTTTCACTCAAAATCAAACTGCGGTATTTACCAATTAGCTTATAGCCTTATGGGAAAAATAAACAACATATTATACAAACCCCTAAAAATTTTGGCCAGTTATTTAATTACACCTCCAAATAATCTATAAACTCAAACATTGATTTTACAAAAAATGAAAATTTGCTATATTTTTTAGCGATTTATTATTGTTGAAATTGCACAAAAAGTACTTTTACAAATTTTATGTAATAAATAATCAATTCGTTTTAGTGAAATTTAAAGATATTTATGATTTGTACATAAAATTAATCAATATTTTATCTAAACCTTCACTTTTTCTCATTATTTTACGAAAGTTGATTAATTAAACCATCAAACAATCTATCTATAAAGTCAAGTCATCGATTTCTTTCAAAATCGAAACTTTTACGATTTAGATGCCATATATAAAAGTTATTACTTAATTTAATAGCGATTTTATGTGAAAATTAATTAATTATGTCGTTATAAACCTAAAAACTAAACAATATAGGAATACTAACATTTTTTTATAATTTTACGATGTTATGTGAAATTTAATTAATTACATTTCCAATTATAGGCATATTGATTCGTTATACTCGAAAATTGATAGAATTTAGCACAGTCTTATTAAAAATACATTAAATATCAAACCTTTTCAATTTTTAATTAATTGCCTTGTACAATATGGCATGATCGAGAGAAAGATGAAATGAAAATGAGAATAATTTGTAAGAAAATTAATTGAAAAAGTAAAAAAATTGTATTATGGCAATTGTGCTTGCTTTCATATTATTTGTTTATGTATTGGTATGGAGATAGTGAATAAAATTTATTTTATTTATAAACTATTGAAAGCATAAAACGCTTTATCAATTCGCGACTCAAAGTAGGCACTTTATCCTACATTGCAATGGAAGTACATATTTTGTATGGGTAATATACGATTTGATATTAGCTGTGGCAAAAAATATTACTTTTTTTGTCATCATTGAAAAAGCAATAAAACGCATACAATGTGACATTTATTTCTACTGCATGTTGCAAAAAAGAAGGAAATGAAACATTAAATTCAATCCGAATTTTCTTATATTAATCAATCAGCAGTATAGGATTGTTGCGTGCCGAACAGCGCTGGTGCAGCAATTCAATTGCAAACCGAATTTCACTCGTTTACACATCCAATAATTGTATTCCACTGTTACATTTATCACGTCGCTTATCAAAAAAATTTTATGTGAAATGACGATTGTAAAATAAATGTGGCATGTCGGTTTCACAATTTATTCATTTCGCCCAATGGCGAATTGATCGACGGTGGTGATTCGCGTGCCTTGAAATACATAAAAGTGGTTGAATTGAAGCTACCAGTTGGCTGTGTGTAGGAAATTAACATCCAAGTGGCGAAGATTATCAAGGCCGACGACGATGCAATCGTTTTTTGCCCATCATCTCATTCGTAATCTTTGCTATGAGAGTTGATCTTGTAGGATATTAATGGCTGGAAATGTTGTTGTTGTTTGTTGCAGCAGCAATGAACTTGCTGCTTGGATTCAATTAGACATGCCTGGGAATCGTTTTCGCTTTCTTTGCCTTCATCTTCTTCTTTGCGCAGACGATTATGAAGATGCATTATAGGCAACACAACGTGCACGAATGAATGGCGTTGCAAATAATTAATCACTTCGTAATGCGAATTTTATTGCGGCTGAAAATATGAATAAGCGAATTAATCATTGCACGTTAATTTTTTTCCTTCTTTTTAAATAATAATCGATTTGACATCCATCAAATGTCATTAATCAATTATGGGTTAACAGTTAACACCACCACAGCCAATCTTGTTTTTCTTCTCAATCTCGTTTTGTAAAACAAACAACAAAGAATCTTTATGAATTTATAAACTGTGTTAAAACACTAAAATACAAATTTGCAGGAAATGTTTATGGTCTGCACGAAGTTTTTCACTACTAGCAAACTTTTCAAGCTTATGAACGTTGCTGCGAACGTAACGGAAAAAAATACTTGTAAAGTTTTATTTCGTGTTATAAATAAATATTATAGGCAACACTTCATACATACTTAGCAGAGTTATTTAGCGGGGACAGAACAATAAAAGTTGCATTTCAAGTTTTTCAAAAACATTATATTACGCAGAGAATAAATGCAATGTTATAAAAACTAGTTTAATTATATTCACAGAACTATGGTGCCATCAAACAGATTAAACTTTCAGATACTTTTAATTACATATTTCGCTATATTGCTTGAAAAGATCTTTTATATTCAGGAAAATTATTGCAAAAATTATGACTGTAATCAGTAAATTTATTAAAATGTAATTCTATAAAGTGGATTAAATTTAAAGATTTGCATCTATGAGTAACATGTTTAATCATAAATCAAAATGTAATTAATTACTTTTCGCATAATATTGTTAAAAATATGAAAGTTTGTATCATACATTGTTTAGTTTTTCATTGAACTGTGATAAATTGTTGAAATTTTGGAAGTAGATCTTGCGCTTTTATAAAGTTGTTGAGATTTGGAACATTTCGATTGTCTTACATTGTTTTACAGTAAATGCAGTTTAAGAATTTATAATTTAGAAATCTGAGTAATGTAGTTAAATGTTATTCTTTATGTAATTGTCCAATAGATAGGTTAATATAAATTTCCAAATTTAGGTAAATTAAATTAATTCGCCTTATTTTCAATAAAATATTAACAATTTATAGTGTTTTCTACACTTTATGAGCAATTTAGGATATTTTATGAAATTTTCTCTCTTCCAAATTAAAACTTTCACATCAATAAATAAGACTATTGTAAGTAGGAAGGTAAAGAACATTAAATTCTAAATTGAATTTGTTTACATTATAAAAGTTATGCAAAGTGTTAAATATTGCATCTTTTTTATATGCACTTACAAATACACAATTGTAAAATCATTTTACAGCGAAATTTAATGGTAATTATCAGGGACGTCAAAATCAGAATGAGAATATTAAGTTAGAAGATAAATTAGCTTAGTATTATAGATCATCAGTCGAATTTTTGTAATACGATTAATTTCCGATGCCATTATCGCCAAACAGCATTTAATATTCATCTATAACGTATACAAATAGCAATCAACAATCCCTTGGGAATGTAAACTACACGATGCGGATTATTACAGCGGATGCAAATTCGCTCAAATCGAAATCGATCCGACCTACTACAGCCAGCGCGCGTAGCTAAGATTGATCATCGTTGGCCCACCATATCTATAACAATCAAAAATCATTATTGCTATAACAACAGCCATGGTGTTAATGCTAATTACCCGACGCGGGATAATAATTAGCACTCACACACATACAACGCCAATTCATTTTCATTTTGAGCGAATCGGTTATTATATTTAATAGGTGACCATTAAATGTGCGGTTGTGTGGCTTTTCGGTTGGCTATTTATACGATCCATAACCATTTGCCGTTTCGGCGCTCCGGCGAACGATGCGAACGATGCGAGCAACAGCAACAACGCGCGCGCAAAATGAAAATATGTTGCGGTTTTTGCCATGCCGAACACGTTGTGGATTTACATCGCGCTCACATATTATACTCGTCTTGAAAAATTGTTTCATAATTTTGGAAACTCTCTCTGTGTCTGTATCTATCTGTATGTGTGTCTGTGTATGTGTAAGACTGTTGGGATTCCCATTTCGGTGATTGTTCCACTGGGGGCAGTTGTAGCGTATTAATATTAATGAGAACGCAACTCGAAGCGCGCCTCTATTTTTTCTAATCGCCCCCAAACGGCCCGTTGAGTAATTAAAAAAATTAATGAACGACTTAGAAACAAATTCCGTATGGTGATGAAAATACGTGCGAATGAAAAAAAAAGTTGCAACGTGTATACTAAATTAACTTAATTTTGATGCGGCAATTATAGCTGTACAGAATTATTGTTAAAGTTTTCGGCGCAAACTTTTTATATGTACAACTTTTCAAGAGTTAGAAAAAATAATGTAAATTTCACACTGCGAATTAAAAATGATTTAAGAAGGTAACAAAATATATAAATTGTGTCGTTAGCAAGTAATGCTTGCGCCAAATTAAGCAAACTTTTGCGCTAAAATTACAGTTAAAGAATTAACAAACTTTTTTGTACAACATTGAAATTATATCTAATTTCCAAGTATATAGGTTAAAGGCCTTTTTGAATGTGTTTGAAATTACATAAAGTTGTAAAAAAAAACAATAACTCTTTTGTTGCAAAAAAAAATCTATGGCGAAAAGTTAATGGAGATGGTGATAGGGGAATCCAGTAAAGTTTTAGTGAGAAGATGCTGGAACTGTCCCAGAAGGGTCAGATTAGTTCTTTTACAAAATTGAGTCTTAATAAAGTAAAGTCATTAAATCTGCAAGCATAAAAACTAGAAATTAAGACAAATAACAGACTTCTGAGTTAGTTTTTCATTTTTTATAACCCATTTATAAAATTAGTCAACTCAATTATTATAAAATTAAAATATAGTCTTCGAGTATACTTGTAAAGATAGTTTGTGGAATCAGCTAGGTCTACAAATCATCTAAAACAAAGTTGTGTTCCATATAACTTTATTAAACACATTTAAAATTACAGAAAGTTGTGAAAAAAAACAATAGTCATAAGATTTGTTAATGGAAAAGGTGATATATGGAATCCTTTAATGTTTTAGTGAGGAGATGCTGGGACTGTTCCAAAAAGGTCTGATATATTCTTTCACAGTGCAAAAGTTAACTTTACTCTACTTTAGTTAAAATCGTTGTCGAGCCTATAGTGAAACAGTTTTTATTTCAAAATCAAGTCTTGATAAAGTATATCATTAAATCTGAAAACAGAAAAACTGAAAATAAAAGCAAATTGCAGGCCTTTGAGTTAGTTTTTTATTTTCTATAACCCATTTATCGAACTAATCAACTTAATTAATATAAAATTAAAATATAGTTTGTTAGTATACTTGTAAAGATAGTCTGTGTAATCATCTAAGTCTACAAATAATCTAAAACAAAGTTGTGTTCAAAATTACATAAAGTTGTGAAAAAAACAATAACTCCTTTCTTGCAAACAATTCTTTGCCAAACTAAGCGAATGTTTTAGTGAAGAGATGCTGGAACTGTCCCACAAAGGTCTAATGTATTATTTCACAGTAAAAAAAGTTAACTTTACTCCACTTTAGTTAAATGCGTTGTCGAGTGTAGTAAAATAGTTTATATTATTTCAAAATCGAGTCTTGATTATTAAATCTGAAAACAGAATACTGAAAATAAAAGCAAATAGCCGACTTGTGAGTTAATGTTTCTTTATTATTTATAAAACTAGTCAACTCAATTAGTATAAAATTAAAATATAGTTCCCTAGTATACTTGTAAAGATAGTCTAAAGGTCTACAAATAATCTAAAACAAAGTTGTGTTCCATATAACTCTAACTTTTCAACTATTAATTTAGTTTGTATACACAAGTTTTTGAGATTAAATGTAGTAATTTTCAATAAATTAAAAGTCATTTAAGAAGTTATATAATAGAAGTATAAAATTTTATGACATTTTTTCATGGCAAACAAAATTGTTTTCCTTTGTGCTGCCAAGTAACGATTTTAAGCAAATGTCCCCATATATGGTACGAAATTCCAATATTCCAAAAATGCAGCACTGCAAAACATAAACGCTTCTTTCTGTCGTAGCAGAATGTGCCAATTTTCCACTTTAAACATGCGTCACAGTTGTGCTTAAAGGCGCGGACGTTTGTCGTGGCGCACGTGCTCCCATCAAATCCGGATCTCATTTCGAATCGTCTTCGTTTTCGGCGAAACAAACCTCGTAAACGATCAATTTGTCGCAAAATGTGAAAACTCGCGTCCACCTGTTTCTCTCTCCCCGTCTTATTACATCGTTTCGCAGATGTCATTCGGATTTCGGAGCGGTCGTTTTCTTGTAAGTGAATCGTGCCTTCGTGTTGACATCGCCGCGTCGACGAGGACGCTACGACATTCCATGTCATTTATTTTATCGCCCCGCGTGCGCCGTGCACGGAAAACGTGCGACAATGACGGCCCTCGGATTTATTCAATTAGAATGGACGTTTATTAATTGTTGCAAATAGACCCGTAACGATTTGTTGCGCTATTCGTAATACGTGATGAATGGATTTGTGCGAGCGCACGGCGCGCATTGCATGGCGCTTGTTAAAACCGCGCATTTTCTACCTCCAACCTAAAAACTACAAAGAATATAATTAAGGAAATTGAAATAGCAATAACGTTAATGAATCCCGGTACGTTTTTAATGCAATGAATGCAATACATGTACGTATTTTTTAATTAAACTTTCAATAATTACT
Organism: Adinopsis sp. GC000173; assembly: GCA_030264715.1. NCBI lineage: Eukaryota > Metazoa > Arthropoda > Insecta > Coleoptera > Staphylinidae > Adinopsis > Adinopsis sp. GC000173. The sequence goes on from JARJDW010005216.1 coordinate 47,305, forward strand.
CTTACATTGGAATTATGAATATTCATGGAAAGAAACTCACTTTTATGCAGTAAGGTAGCGTTTGCACGCCTGCAATATATGCAATCATTACAATTTCCATACGCTTTTCATTTACATTCAGACTTCGTTTTTAATTAATTCGCGTATTCATATTCCATGCTTCAAAAATTATATATTTTGCAACAACCATATTTAGATCAGTCAAATGATGTTAGTGTGTTAAGCATTACTTTTTTTTACATTACATTACATTACATGATGATTCTTACTTACTCCCTACTGCAACTGCAAGATATAAGATACTTTTTCAGTTTCATTGTTCATCCATTGTTTTAACAAACATAAACCACATTCGAGCCGAGTGATAAAATATGAATAATAGTGTAAATAATAAGAGTATCATTTATTTATTATTAGTCGTTCGTTCGTTGAGTAATGTGGTAACAATATAGTGTCAAAAACGCAATAAATGTAAGTCATATATTCATTTATATGTATATATATGTATACCTGAATAACATTTCACTAATGTTAATGCGCACACATCGTTAATAATTAAAAATATGCGAATAAACATGATTTTAGATATGTGTAAAAGCCATCTAGATTCAACATGCACGCTCGTTATGCTAATAAAGCGTTTTATTATAGAATATTCACCACCCTTCATTAAATATTAGAGCAATTAACTTGCACACAAAACGCCATTTTCATACTTTCAGCAATTCGGGCACGTACAACAAGTAAAATATCAAATAAAACGCGTTTGCAAAACTCGCTGCGGAACAATTCAACGAAGCAAAATATGTTTCTCATTTCGTGCGTGTGTGAGCGCGCGTATGGGTCGGATGGTATGCAAGCATGCGAGCATCAACCGTGTATCTAGAGTTACATACATTAGGATGCTGTACACGCTGTACATGAAGTAGTAGTAGATAAATTGTCGGTGGGAGAAAAACGCACTCTTTTTTCCACCATTCCGCCGTTTCGTCGCCGTTCCCTCGTGACTTTCCCATTCGCATTCTGGCGTTGGGCTTTAATTTCACAGCTCGCCGATTGTACGCTGTCGCCGACAAGCGTCGTGTCGACTTTTTGTTATATATTTTCTTAAAGTTCAGGATATGAAACGTATAAATCACGTGCAGATGTACTTATAGGAGCGGAAAATGCAACATTTTCCACCTGAGAAATGATTGTTAATAACTCGCAGATGTTTTCGTTTTAGTTTAATTACGTATCATTTCGATGGCAGAGCGCGGAAGAAAAAATCGAGTTTCGAAATGGCTTCGAAATTATCCGAGGAGAGTTTAATAGCGTTGCATTAACACATAATTGTATCGTATTCGTGGCTCGATTTATTAATTTATTAGGGCTGGAATTTAAAATCTCTCAGATTCGAATCGGTTTTGATTATAATTTGCTTTACCGGAACATTGCAATTTACAATGGTTTAAATTCGAATAAAGCATGAATAATTTAATAAATTGTTTATCAACCACAAAAAATCACCTGTGTATATGATGAAATTAACCATTTTCAAAAACGAATTATATTAATTCAAGTGTACAGTGCTTAGCGCAAAATTGTTGCGAAACAAAAATAACGTGAAATGACAATTAGGTAGCGTTGACATCTTCTAGGAAGATTTCTAAGTAATTGTTTCATCAATTTCTTTTTATTATCATTACCGTTCGTTTAGCCGATCTTATATATAGATCGCAGCGAAAAATTATTACAGACATTTTCCAACCATAAAGCTGCCAGCAACTATTTTTACACTATTTCAGTGCATATCATTGTTTGTAAACGAACAACGCGATTCGAAACCTCCAAGCACTGAATTACGATTCGCCATGAACGCAAATAAAATTGTTATGGCTTAATTATTACATTGTAGCACTACTAACAATTCCTGAAATGGGATTAATGAATATTTTATCGCGGCCAGAATGTGATAAAAACGCGCGGTGAGAACGTTTATTACAATAATTTAAATATTGTGAAAGCGTCATTGAATTAGTAGTATGATAAGATATAACATTTTCACATTATTTTCCAATCTCCTCATTGTGCATTCATCTGGTAGTAGAAGAAAAATGTACAGTTGCATTTAGGTAAAACACGGCTTTGATGCAAAAGTTCGTGCTCAAGTGTTTGCTTTTTGAAGAGTAACATAAAATTCATTTAAATTAATTCTCTTTCACTATGCTGTTATATTTGCATTACATTTTGTAGCAAAATTTTAAAATAATTCTAATGAAACATGCTAGTAAAAAAGTCAAACAATTTTTCTATTAATGTATAGTGTGGAATTTACTAAAGTAGTAAAGGTTGATAAAAACATTGTTTGTTTTATAGAATTTAAGGGAATTTAAAATATTTTTATAAACATATATCTATTAAAGTACAATAGCTTGCCTGACAATTTTAAGATCAATAACTTTCGAATTATCATCATTTTGTCATAAACAATGTAATATTTTCATTTTGTTCAATAATTATCGAGTTGGCAATTAAGTAATTACCGATTTGTTCAATGAAATAAGAGAGTTTTTCTTTTCAATGGAAAAAACTTTAATCTATTAAGCATTTTCCATTTTGTTCGATGACCTTTTGTCATCTTTCTGATGATGATTTTGATTTTATCCTCATTAAGCTCAAGTGGTCGTCCTTAACGTTAGTCATGTTTAAAAGAAAAATCTCCAGAACGGAATTTTTCAAACCAATTTCGGCATTACCTTTCTTTAAGGGTTTCATCACCAGACACGTTACTTAACTTTTGCGACTTGCAGTGCGTTCTTTCCTTTACAGAAATCTTAAAGCAAAATATGGCGAAAATGTTCGTTTTTGTACTCCATATTAATATTCAGGTAAAAAAGCACTTTGAGAAAATATGTATGCAATGAGCTTATAAAGCTAGCTAGCTAGTGGACAGCTAACATATAAGAAGAAGAAGATGATAATATTTACAAATATCCTAAAAATGACAGTGAAAAGCATCTATAACTGAAATAGTCGATTAGTTAGTTGTCAACACAATATATCAAAAATATTTAATTAATTATAGATAGATGAATTAAAAGAGAAATGCAAAAAACGTTTTAAAAAATAAGTTATTCATTAAGTAAACAGGAAATATTGTAATGAATAATTACAAGTTGGTAATGAATCAATGATTTAGCGCAAGTTGCGATGTGTAGCGTAGTAGTAAAAACCGGGAGCAATAATAATGTTAGGCAATATCAAAATCACAGCGCACGTTTTCGTAATTAATAAGAACTACCGTCGTATATATAAAACCCCCATCTCATTCCTTCATTGCGGTGCTTTAATTTAACGACGCTGACACATGTGGATCGGATTAAAGAGCGATTTTCGTGAGTGAAACGCCAACCAGCAGCCCTGGCGCGCACCAAATACCGAAAACTAAGAATCTCGACTCCAATTACCACCGACGATATTTAATGAAATATGCAAATTGGATGCAATAGCGGATCGCATTTTAGCAAAAAAAAACAACATAAGAAGATGGAGAAAAAATTGCATCGTGCGCGCATTATTTATTCGCTTCCGTTTTCGCGCGGCCGAACGCAAGAGTGCTAATGATAAGCACTGTCGCTTATCAGTCGAAAAACAACCGTTAGGTAATGAGCGGCGTTTATCTGTTAATTGCCTAAAGGACAATTTAACGATTATCGTTGGGCGTGTATGTGTGTGTATGTTTGTGTGTCCACTCGCTGGAGAGTCGTTCGAGCGACCCTCGCCAATTCGTCGTCCTGATTAATTCCATCGAAAGCGGAACGTTATCGTGCCGCACGTACACATATCCCAATTTAAATCCGCTATTAATCTGAAACACAAGCACCTGATAACGCTTGATCAACAACGTCCGGCCGAGTCGAGTCTAGGGCAATGTTGTTTTGTTCGGCTAATCTGTAAATCAGATGGGATCATAAGTCACCGTTGCGTTTCCGGGAATGTCCGGTCGCCGCCCGCTGGGATGATGTCCCGCAGAATTACTTCCGTTTCGTATAATCCTTTACAGATCGATGCATTGCTTTCACATCTGCACGCTTTGTTAGACGTTGTGTTAGTTGGATGTTTTTCAAACAGAATTCGAATCAAAGACTGTCTGTCTCTACAATGAAAATCAATTGCACACTTAAATAGTTTATATATATTTCGAGTGCCTTCTGATCCGTATCAAATTTAATCATTCTATTGCGAATATAACATTTGTTGAATACAGATGTATTGTTTTAATAGACAGACACTAGATTAAATAAATAAGATTTTTCTTTAGAAACTCTATGAAAAAATACTTGTTGTTGTTGTAATGATTTTTTCAATTTCTTTCAACTAGAATTCGGTGAATACAAAAAAGTCACATGTCGTATCTGCTAATAAAAATAGCATTGGAATATAAATTGTAAATGAACTGACAATCATGCATATACACTTGGTATAGTCACACAGAACAGTTGATTGATATACGATATTTCGAATACTAGGTTTTCCTTAAAAACTTCAGTCTGAAGCGGATGTTTAGTCTGAAGTTTCAATGATCATCCACCAGACAAAATATATCAACTCTTTAATAAAAACTTTGTGATTATACATATTTATCAATAAAATCTAGCTTGACTTTAAGCAATAACAATAAGAACAAATTATTATTATTATATTATTATTTTGTCACATTTTATAAATTTTTCGTGAAAATTTTCCCAGAATTGTGTTAAAAATAACAACTAAACGTTGATTTTATTGTATAATAACAATTCTTAATGCAGAGACAGTTTTAATGAAAATTTTGAATTCTTAATTAGACTATAAAATTTCTGTTATAATAAATATTATAATTATCATCACTGACTTAATTTGTTTCTAATTTCTAATTTAACAGTATTTATGTACAGCAAATGCATTTATGATGAAAATTATCAATCTAATTAATTTTTCTCATGGATTAATTTAAATTTTATGCATTTTCTGGCAATAAACACATTCTTCTGCATAGTAAGTTGCATATATCCTTAAAACGCCACTGCTAATAAAAATAAATTTCATTTCTCGCTAATTTATTCAATAATAACTATTATTTTGCATATTTTAATTCCTCCATTAAATGTAGATTAAAATTTTATGTAATCTACACACAAACACAAAATAAAATTTATGCAAATATTTTTCTATTTAATGTAAATCTGTTGTTGTTCAATTTAATTTAATTAGTTATAAATTAGCATTATATTACAACAACATGGGGATTAATTAAAATTTTTCTGAAGATAATATTTTGCTAGAAATGTATAAATGTGTTAGATAACTGAAAACGCATTTTAGTTTGCTGAATACTACTTTCATATATATACAAAATGGTATATGGTATGCTAATTTTACCATAAAGTGCTTATTCAAGTAGAATACAATAATATACAATATATTTTTTGTTGAGGTCGGAGATATACCTACCAACTAAAGTGTAGGGTTGTCCATTCAATCAAATTGTTTTTTAAATAATGCAATTTTGCCTGGGTAAAAAATTTAATCATTGAAATGCCACCGGGCAAGAAATTTAATAACAATCACAATCATTTTTTAAATTCAAAGAAAAGGAAAATAATTATGAAATTTTACCATGACTACCACACACTTCTATAATGCCCCATAATTGTTGTGTAGGTATAATAATGACATCCTGCGTTTATCGCACGAGGGGGCGCGACTTAATCAAAAAAATGAGATTAGAATTTAACACCACCGTGGCGCGAATGAATGAGATGTAAACGCCGCGCGCCCGTATAAGAAAAACTGTTAAATTGGGTGGAAAATGAGCGTGTGTTGTTGTGTGTTGTTATATGCAATCTCACAATGCGATTTTTTATTTTTATCATCGGCGTGTTGCGTAATTGGCCGACCTTGGAAATTGTGATTATCGTCTTCGATTGTCTGCGTTTGTAACATTTCCATCATTCACCCTCGCTCGAAGCCCATCGATTTTCTTCACGAATCCATAAATCATGTGGCAGCGCCGGTGCGTTGTGTGATTAATTAAGTTTTTGAACTTTTCTTCTGCTTTTTCAACCCTCGCTCCTGTCAGCACCTGTCTCACCTCATAAATTAAGTTAATAACTATACACTTCGCTCGCAATTATTATTCTCACACGAAATGTTAATAATATTAAAATGTTGATGTTGAAAGTAAAGGTGGCAAAGGCGACGATCGACTATAGAAATTATTATTAATCAGATTCTACTCAGGCATTAAAAGCAAAGTGTACTACAATTAAAATAAAAACGCTGGAAACTATTGACATTAAAATTTTAATTATTATTGCAATAACCGTTTCATAAGTACTATAAATGTTCATTACTATAATTTTAACAACTCTTTTCTAATGACAAAGTGTATTAAGTGTACACTGATTTTAGTTGATAGCAAAAGAAAACCTTTGCTATATTCTAAACTCTATTTAATGCATCTTCGATTTTATTTAACGTTTTTGACGACTTTAATTAATGAGTGGTTGGAATAAGCAAATTTTGTGTACAACAAAGTGCAACAAAGCAAACTTATTTAATGCAATTGAGGGAGAAATAATTATTATAAACTTTCATGTTCATTACTATAATTTTAACAATTCTTTTCTAATGACAAAGAGAATTAAGTGTATACCTACTGATTTTAGTTGATAGCAAAAGTAAATCTTTGCTTTATTCTAAACTCTATTTAATGCATCTTCGATTTTAATTAACGTTTTTGACGATTTTAATTAATAACTGCTTGGAATAAGCAAATCTTGTGTACAACAAAGTAAAACAAAGCTTATTTAATGCAATTAAGGGAGAAATAATTATTACAAACTTTGAACATAGTTATTACAAAGGATTGAAGAATTTCTTTATGAATTCATCAAGTTTTAATTCAATTTAATACTTTAAGTAAATATTTTGTTGTAATTTTATAAAACATTAGAATTTGTGATTAAAAATACTTTGGATACATAAATTTTACGAACAAGAAAGCAATATAAAGCACAATGTTTAATGTTATTAAACGCAAAAACAATTATTTTACATTTTAAACGTAGATACCACAAAGTGATGTTTCGAAAGGATTGAAAAGTTTGCTGTAACAAGTTTTAATTGAATTTAAAATGTAGCGTAATGGTTTTATTAAACATTTTGAAAAAAAGTCATTAATTGCTTTGCAGTAAAATTAACAAACGCGCTATTTGTTCTAAAATTTTAATTATACTTGCAATAACCGTTTCGTGAGAGTGCTAGAAATGTACAATTACTATAATTTTTAACAATTATCATTCTCATCACTTCTAAATGTGCTGATTATGTTTGACATCGAAAAAAAAAGGAAGAAGAAATGGCGTGTTATTCAATCTAAAATCTTTTAATGCAACTTTGATTTTAATTAACATTTTTGTCGAATTTAATTAATCGCATTTTTTCTATCCATTACCAATAATCAATTTTTAATTAACTCTATAATTTAGCGTTTCACAAATATCCACTTAACGAAGTGATGAGTAATCACTATAATTAAATATTTCTCTCTAATAGATAAAATTTAAAATCAATCAATTTAATTACGTAAATAATCATAGATTTGTTAAAACTGTACTTCACACATTATTCATTATTATTAATAATATAAGTGATTGCTTAATTGCTAATTGTTCATTTGATATTTTCTCTGTTATTAACCGACATCTCAATTTTTCAACCATCAATCTTCGAGCATCAAATTAAACGATGCGAAACGCTGAATTAGACGGCAGCAAGAAAAACAACAACATCTGTCAAATTAACCAACCATCTTGCCATTTAATTGATAATACATACTTTTCTCGCTCATTTTTCTAATCACAACTACAACAACAACCAACAACAACAACAACAACATCCTGACATGGTCATTTCAACACCTGTGAATCAACAACAGCCTTTATTATAAAATTGTTTAAACTGGTAGTGGTGAGCCGAAGCGCTAAAAATGGTATTGATTGAAGCGTACGATTAAAAGGTCAAACAGGTGTGATAAAAGCGCCATTGGTAGTACTATGATCTGGCGGTAATGATAAGCGCGAGGCGATTGTGGAATGTGCGACGAACCGCAACTATGCGCGCGCGCGCGCGCCTCTCTTCAAATTCTTAAAAATCATTTCCTTCATGCCTGCGAGCGCAAAACCGATTCGCAATTAAATTGATCAAATAGTAGGAAAAAAACAACAGCGCTCTCGCACAGCTCGATCGCAAAACAGAAGTTTGTTTACTGTTAGATTCAATCAGATGCATGTATGCGATTAGAGCCGATTTGCTTTCTTTTTTACTCGATTAAATGCATAATCAATTGTTTTATTATTAAAATTCAACGTTTACCCGTTGCACAATCGTACAACGATGTACTAATTAGCTGTGTAATTAATTTATCTACCTATAAATTCACTCAGATTTATTACCTAGATGCTGGTTTTACATATAAAATATAATTATATGTAAAATTTTTGGTTCTGATATTGTTTCAATGCTAATTCCAATTTCCAACTTTCTAAATAAATATAGCTATGCATTAAGGATTTATGCTAAAATTTGAATTTGAATTAGTTAACAATCTATGTTGCTATACGATTATTTTAATATTAACAACTCACCATAGCATCAATCTAATAATAACAAGCTCGATTTTCTTCAATTCCTTGTAGAAAAATCAACAAAAATCGTATGTGTTATATGAATTAGTTAACAATTTATGTTACTACGGCTATTTTAATAATTGCAACTCACTATCGCATCGATCTAATAATAACAAGCTGGATTTTCATCAATTCCTTGTAGAAAAATCAACAAAAATCGTATATGTTATATGAATTAGTTAACAATCTATGTTACTACGACTATTTTAATAATAGCACCTCACTATCACATCGATCTAATAATAACAAGGTGGATTTTCTTCAATCCATTGTAGAAAAATCAACAAAAATCGTATGTGTATACAGCAAAGAATAGGGGTGAGAATGTGAAATATAAGTCGCTATTGTATTGCAAACAATGCCGAAATTTTATACAATTTTTATTCGTTTTCATGCCATACTATTGATTGAATAATGTAAATAGAATTCCTATCGGCGAAATCTCTGAGAGAGGGTGAAAACATGCATCATTAATAATGGAAAAATTCACAACAAGGAGCGAACGAACTACATAGGCGATGATTTGAATAAGTAAATTTGGCAAAACAAAGAAAGCGAAACAGAAACAAAACACAAAATATCGAATCTTATTAAAGGCAACAAATAAAAATTCTAAATTTTATACATAGAGATTCATACTACAAAGGGGGGAGACGTCTTCAAAGCCATAAGAATTTCATTTTTGATTCATGAACTTTGGTTTTATTTCTTGAAAAACATTGCGGCGTCATATTTTACTTTTTTTATCAGTATATTAACATAAAAAAATGTACAGTCATATATCAGTGTCTTTCTGAAAAAATAAAAATGGTTTAAAAGCAGAAACGACGCTACTGTAGGTTTAAATGGGTGTATCACATGTACCATTGGGTCAAACTCGCTTAGAAACAAAAAAATTCTTGTCTGTTTGATCTCTTATATACCAAATGACCACTCAAGTTCGGCAACCCTTAATTATTTTGATCTATGTTATTATTTATGAGACTTCTGATGGTGATATTGAATTTGATTCTGAAAGTATCTATCGTAGCCTATCAATGCTTAACTTTATTTTTAGTGGACTCCTTATTTTTTATTCAAATTCCGAAAGATCGCAAATTTCTACGTCTAGTAACAAGTTTTCATTCAAATTTGATGTAAGATATAGAAAGTTCAGCCAATTAAATTATCATTTCTTAATTAGATATTCCAACAGGGCGTTGATACAAATTTATTTGGATTTTCAATAAAATATTGATTTTTATAAGGGCGCTGAAACTTATTTTGCACACAGGCAGCAATGAAACCCCTAATTAATTTGGTCTTGATTGTTATTTATGGGGATTCTGATAGTGACATTGAATTTAATTCTGAAAGTATCTATCGTAGTCTACCGATGCTTAACTTCATTTTTATATGTACCTATTTTGAATTCAAATTCTAAAAGATCGAAAAATTTTACGTCTAATAACTGATGTTCTCTCAAATTTGATGTAAGATATAGAAAGTACAGCCAATTAAATTATCATCTCTTAGTTAGATATTCAGACAGGGTCTTGATACAAGTGTATTTGGATTTTCAATAAAATATTGATTCTTGATAAAGACGTTGAAACTTATTTTGCACACAGGCACCAATGAAGCACAAATGCGTGTCCGAAACCCCTAATTATTTTGGTCTATATTATAATCTATGAGAATTATGATGGTGATATTAAATTTGATTCTAAAAGTAATCGTAGTCTATCAATAAGTAACTTTATTTTTAACGGACTCCCTTCTTTTTTAATCAAATTCTGAAACATATAGAAAGTCTAGTCAATTAAATTATCATCTCTTAGTTCGATATTCCGACAGAGCGTAGATACAAATGTATTTGAATTTTCAATAAAATATTAATTTTTCTAAGGACTCTGTAAGTTATTTGTGTCCGAAATGTATGTTCTGAATTGAAATTTATTAACCGCCTTCATTTCTATTAATTATTGTGTTGTTTATTAAAAGTCGACATTCAATTATAATCTCATTGAGCGTTTTCACAACAACAAGTTTGTACAATATCTATTTAATTGTTTAATTGATTACTCGAAGCAAAATTGTTTAAACTCTTAGTTGATTGTCTATTATGTAAAAAGCAAACATCTTAATTGATAAAAAATGTGCAGATTATTATCTACTATCGTCGGCGATCAACTATGTTAGTATGTGATTGAATTAGCAACATTGACAGTTTGATAAGAATGCTGTTTGACACCCAACGCGTTTACGTTCAATAAACGATCCAACTATTTTGACGTATCAGCCAGGTAGATATAACAAATTGCCGGTTAAAAAATAATAATAAAAAATATATAAAAGGCGATATTTTGTTTAATGTAGTAGAATGATTATTTGGAATTTGTTGGGCAATTATAATAAAAATGCATTTATAATTGGGTAGAGTCCATCGCAATGGGGAGTCGTCCCGAAAACGACTTAAATGTTTTTATAATAATCATCATCTAGATGCATACTTTAGATTAATCTATACACACACATACACACACACATACACACACAGAACGTAGTACAAAAAAAACGCGCGAGGTCAAAAATTTCAATTTATTTCTCCTCTTCATCTTTATGTGACGACCGTTTCACGTACGCACAACATAAAAATCGTAGTTTATCACCAAAAGCTTCATGCTGTCAAAATCGAGCGGGAACTAAGTGCCGGTTTGAGGAATTGTAACGTTTCACTCCTTTGTTTATGGCAACCAAGTCTAATCTATAATTGTGTAATAGATTCAATGATAAACATTTGAAATCCGTGTAATTGCTGATGTTATATAATCAAAACTATCTCTGTATTTTGCTCATGCATTTTTACATATCAATAACAGAACGTGATGTGTTCTAGCTTATAAATTATTCAGACGGGCATTCAATGCCTGAAACTTTCTCCACGAAACTTCTATGGCAAATTTTTTCCATACAACCGACAACCTAACATCTTATTTAATCTGGAATATATGAGTGATGAAATATTAATTTTATGTTGTTACTTTTACTCGCTGTGTAATTACGCTATGCAGTAAAATCTACATTCTGATTAATTAACAAAACATGACAAATAATCGTAAAACGTTTAATTAGTTTTAAACTATTTGTTGCCTAATAAATGTTGCAATAAATAATAATATTTACAATTATAATAATTAAGCAATTTGTCATGGAAAAATTTAGCGGCCATTCAACGGTATTTTAATGCAACAACGACGTAAAATAGTGCGGGCTAACGATTTTTATTCAAACATATGCAATTTGAATATTTATTATTGAAAGTACGTACACATTTTCATACATACAGAAAAAGTGCCATTATGTAAACAGCACATTTTTTTTCATCCGACTTATTAAACGTTTTATAAGTAAACAGTATTTTATTTATATTTTTTTATAATTTGCTGTAATCAATCATATTTATACGGACAAGATAACAATGAATGTGTTACACGCTTTATGATGTAAATATCGTTACAAAATTAACCATCATTAATAATAAAAAAGCGTACATCTATAAAATATGTACAATGAATGGGCCAAAATTTATCATACGCAAATATTTGTTCGAAAAATTTATCGACAAATAATGACTATAGAAAACATTCTCTTCTATGATAATAAATAAAATTTATTTATATAATATAATAGTTTGATTAGGATTGTAATTTATCTCAGAAATAATTAACTATTTCCTTCAATGTATTTCGATTATAATTTGTTTTAAATTATAACAAATTGACAATGGCATCAACAATTTGTTTCGTTTCTTCTCAACAACATAAAAACGATTCCTATTTTGGCTTATTAAAACATTCTATGTTAACTTTTTTGTTTTCGTTTTCATTTTCATGTGAAGTTCCACGAATTTGCTTATTAAAAAATGAGCTTCATCAAAACCTTCTTCATTTTTTTCACGTTACGCTTCTACTAAAAATTAAACTTGAGAAATTTCTCATTTTTGAAATGTTCTAGGCGTGCTACCTGAGATTTATTTATATAAATTCCATAGATAATATTTTTTTGATGAGACATTTTGATTGAACGCTTAATTGTGACAAATTATACTTAATTTTTTATATAAAAAAAATGTTATTTGAGTTATTTTCAGGGGAATTTAGAAGTTTGTAAATATAAAACCGTGTAACTAATATTAGGTACTACCTATAAATGAATAAATAATTCACACTTGATAGAATAAATGTGTCCTGATGATAGCAAAGTAAAACTAAGTATGTACTACTATATTTACTACTAATTGACAACATCGGGTGTTCGAACACATCTTCAAGGAAACGTAAATAGAAATTTACAAATTTTCTTGAATAACTAATTATACTACTTAGCAATAAATAAATAATTCATACTTGGCCGAACGAAAGTGTCTTGATGATGACTGCTCAAGTCGAAACGCGTTGACATAAAAATAAAAATAGTAGGTTTGTTTTTTATTCCAAAATGTTCATGAACATGCACAATTTGTGCAGTTTTTCTGTTCCTTATTCCCCATGCACACAAATTTGACAGCTTTGACAGTTTGCACCGTGTTCTTTAT